>JANSVB020000161.1:122947-135065 GCA_025504935.2 Erythroxylum haughtii | reverse complement strand
ATTGATTAAGAATTGAATAAAATTAAAGAAATTAAAAAATAATTGAAGAACAGTATCTTTACTCAAAAAATTTAAGTCAAAGTAAAAAAAGGACTATTAAATAAAAAATAATTGATTTATTTAATTTATAAAAATTGATTAGATTATAAAAACTAACCGATTAATTAATAAGTTAATTAATTTTTAATACAAAAGTTACTAAAAGAATTACCAATTCGATATTTTTATAATTAAACTAACAAATCATTATGTCCAATATGCTAAGTCTTCCAATTACTAACTACTCTTGTCAATTCTATGGAATTAATCAATTGTCTCAATTCACGAGATGTTAAGTGATTAAAATATAGTGTTATATATGTTAAAAAAATTGGAGGACAAATTAATAGAATATATTGTAAAAAGATTGTGTGATAGTTAAACAATATTATAAATAAATAAATGATAATTTTTAAAACATAGTAATTGAAAAAGAAAATAAAGTCAAATTACAAGAAAAAATTTATTTAACCTTTATAAATAAAAGGGTAGTAAAAATGACGAAAGGAATATGGAAAATCCTTATATATTTGATCAATTTTTTAAAACAAAACTGAAAGTTAAATCGGTGAAATAAGAAATTTAAGGTTTAAAAGTTTCAACCGATATTAGACCCTCATAAAATGGTAAAAAATTGAATAAAATTAAAAATTTTAAACTATTACTGAAGAAGACTATCCTTACTGATCGAAAAATTTGAAGTTTTATTAAAAAATGAGACTATTAAATAAAAATTAATTAATTAATTTTAATTTATAAAAATCGATTAATTTATAAAAGCTGACCGATTAACTAATAATTTGATCAACTTAACATTTTTATAATTAAACTGATAGATCAATTTGATATTTTAATCATTTTCAAAAAATTTACCAATTTAAAATTTTTATAATTAAACTTCAGTATGATATTTTAATGTTTCCATCCCATAAGCAATACAAACTACTCTTGTCAATCCTATGAAATTAACGAATCTTCTCAATTCACGAGATGTGATGTGATTATATATATATATATATATATAACGAATCTTCTCAATTCACGAGATGTGATGTTATTAAAATATAGTGATATAATATATATATATATATATTAAAAAACTATAGGACAAATTAATGTGAGCCGATCATACTTATGTTAGAACAGTAACAAAAAATGCATACAGGGACCAGGAATAAACTCGGGGATAAACTTGAGACACAATTATTGTTACTGTAACATGTAGAGCAGGTAATCTTTAGGAATGGAAACATCACAGGAGTCATTATCTCCATTAGAAGAGTAGACGGGAACAACAAATTTTATGTCTTCATCCTCGCTAGATTGTTCTTTTATAAGATCTTCAACGTTTCCATGATCATTACGGAGATTGACATAATAGCTTCAATATAATAATTGAAAAAAAAATAAAGTCAAATTACAAGAGAAAATGTATTTAACCTTCGAAAATAAAAGGTTAGTAAAAGTGACCAAAGGAATACGGAGAATCCTTATATATTTGATCAATGTTTTAAAATAAGACTAAAAGTTAAATTGGTGAAATAAGAGATTTAAAGTTTAAAAGGTTCAATCGATATTAGGTCTTTAAAAAATTGGTAAAAATTAAAAAATTTTAATATTATTCAAAGAGACTATCTTTACCTATCGAATAATTTGAAATTTTATGAAAAATGAGACTATTAAATAAAAATTAATTAGTTTATTTTAATATATAAAAATTGACCAATTAATTAATAAATTGATAAATTCAAAATTTTTATAATTAAACTGACAAATCAATTTGATATTTTAATCATTGTCCGATTAGCAAGTCTTTCAAGTACTAACTACTCTTATCTTATGAAATTAATCAAGGAGTCCACCATGTGATGTGATATGAAATGTGAAAACTAACAATTAATTTAAATTATATTTAAATTGGTATCTTCATGTCAATTTGAATATATAAAAAAAGGTGCATATGATATGAAATTGGAAACTCATATATTGCATAATATATGAACTTTTTAATTACATCTAAATTAATGCCCTTAGCACAAATTAATGAATTACTCTAAGTAAATATAATGAAATATAGGAAAAAATTTTAAAAAATTAACTAAAATATCTACAAAATTTTCAAATAAATATAAATTTTAAAGTATATAAAATTTTTTATTACCTTTACTTTATAAATTTATGATTAATATTATAAATTTTATGTTAATTATAACACTTAAGAGAAGGTTTGCCATTTCATTTCAAGCATTGTTACCTTTATTTTATATTTTATGATTAATGATTATAAATTTTATATTATATTATAGTACTTGAGAGGAAATTGCTTGCACAAATTAAAGATTGGATTTGGGTATAGTTTAACTAAATGATTTAATCCCTAATTAGGGTAATTATGAGATTGACAAATAGGTTTCAGAAACTGTGTGCAATGGTCAGAAGTTGAATATGTGTTTTCTTGAAAATTGAATATTTATGACAAAAGTAACAGAAAAATATGTGCCTCAAGTCAAAAGACGAGACTTCTTAAGGTCAAGTCCCCTAAAGTTTTCCCCAAATTTCGCCAATACTTATCTTTGACCAGACCTCTTTTTTCCTTTAATACAACGTCAGCCTTTTTTTTTTTTTGATTAAAAGGTCTTAAACTGCTAGTCAGGGAAAAAGCTACCCCAATTATATCCTTTAGTAGGATAGAAAAATAACCTTAATTGTGAGTTTTGATACCAATAAATGCTAAGTTCTAGAGATTTGGCATGATTTACTAGCCAATTCACAGCTTTATTAACCTCAGGGTATATATTCTTAGCTTTCACAATCACTCATATTGTAGGAATTGTTGAATTTCCAAGAGTAGAGTGTTGTATGGGGGGACATATGATTTATCAAAGGATGATACTATATTAATGACAATCAGTGAATCTACGTCGAGTTTCACCCTTCGATACCTAAGCGTTCATGCAAGGTGCAATCTTGAAAATACCCCCCATAGCTCAGCACAAACGTCATCAGTAATTTTAATGTACCAACGGAAATGATAATCGATCAAATTGAGTCTCAGGTCAGGCTCGAGTTTAAAATACTGTTTGATAATATAAAAATAAAAAATAATTTTAATTTTAACTATATTTTATTTTGCAATAAAAATTAATTATGTATATAAATATTATTTAAAATATGTTAAATAATATGTAAAATACAATATATTAATTATTATATAATTTTAAGCCATATGAAACATAAATGAAAATATATTTAACCGAATCTTTTATATGAATTATAACATAAGTAAAACTAATATCAAAAATAAATATTAAAAATATAAATATGTAGAGAAGATGAGTTTACAAGATAAATGTGAAGATGAGTTTGTGGGTATTGTAAGAATTATGTATAAAACATAAGGGTAAAAGAAACTAAAAAATAGGTTCATTAATTGATATAAAAAATCTAACTGAAAAAATTATTTAAGAAACTTTTTTAAAAAACTCCAAATTTAAATTTATTAAAAAAGTTATATTTTAACTACTAAAACAGCTCTATCTATTAAATGAGTGGAATTATGACGTTAATTTTGATGTTTCTTCTATGTTTGATTCTTGGGATTAGACTATGTCATACAAATTAATGCCAAGGAAATTATAGGTGTCAATTTTAGCTTGTCCTATCCAACTTGATTTGATATATTTTAGCTTCTTTTCACTAATTTGGTTTCATTTGAAGTTAATAAATTAAATTTAAGGTAAATAAATTTTGAATTAAATTCAAATTTAAATGTCAAAATGATATCATTTAATTAGAATTTAATGATTGCAAAATTGATTAATTATCTGCAAGTTGTTTTATTAAATATATTTAAAATCACCCTCAAATTAATTAAGTTTTAAACTACTCGAATTTAACCAATTAAGTTAGTTTATTATTATATTACACCTTACATTTTGATGTTTTTTCTATGCCGAATTCTTAGGATTAAACTAAGTCTTATAAATAACAATATCAACACCTAGAAAAGGTCTCATTGAGATGAGAGTCTAGAGATGTTTCGATAGTATGCAATCTTATCTCTATTTAGTAGAGATTTTATTTCCGATAGACTCACATTTAAATGCGTTATAAAAATACTACAAAATTCTAAATGGATGTGCATACATATATAAAAAATAATGAAAATAAATTAATAAAAAGATAAACAAAAATACTAATAAAATAATAAATAGGTATTGTAATAAAAAAACGTATGTTTAAAATATGTCAAAGATGTAAGATAATTATACATACAAGAAAAGACTCATACAAGAGTAACTTCAACCAAGTCAAAAGGTAAAATACATAACAAGGACTTGTACAAGAGTAATTCCGAATACTCCCATTAAGAGAGATACTTTACCCGTATCTTAGTATGCCAAAGTTTTCTATTATAGATCAAATCCTCAGTAAGATCCATCTAAGCCATAACATTCTTGATTACTCCTCCCAATTCTTTTTAGGCTTTCATTTTTTCTCTTATAGTTACTAAGTGCTTGTTTGGTTCAGCTTTTGGAAGCTGAATAGACACTTTTTTCTACCGCAAAAGCTGCTTTTAAGAAAATTGAATGTTTGGCTGTAAAATCCAAAAGTACTTTTTTTTTTCTCATAGAAATGGCTTTTTCAGAAGTTAAAATACAGCTTTTTCAGAAGTTCAAATTTGGAGTTTTTCAAAAAAGTATTTTTCAGCTAGATTTTTTTGGTCCCTTTTACCTTTATGTTTTACATATAATTCCCACAATACCCACAAACATATCTTCACGTTTATTTTGAGATTTGTATAATATTATTTGATTTTTTATATATGTTTTAATATTTATTTTTTATATTAGTCTTATTTATATTATAATCCATATAAAATATTTAGTTAAATATATTTTTATTTATATTCTATATGGTTTAAAATTATATAATAATTAATATATTTTGTTTTTCATATTGTTTAATATATTTTAAATAATATTTATATGCATAGATAATTTTTATTACAAAATAAAATATAGTTGAAATTAAAAGTGCTTTTTATTTTTATGTTGCCAAACAGTCTATTGTATAAGGCTCTTTCAAAAAAGTTTTGTTTTAAATGATAGCCAAACAGTCAATTGACTTCTTAGAAAAGCTCTTTTTAGAAAAGTTCTATTGACAAAAGCTCCACTGAAAAAAACTCTACTGATATAAGTCAATCTAAATAGGCACTTGATATAAGTCAATATAAACAGACACTAAGTATTATTTTCTCTCACTAAGTCTTATAAATAGGGCAAAGAAATCTATAAATGTTAAATTGAGTCCATTTCTATCTAATTCGATTTTGCTTGAGCTCAAATAAACATATTAAATTTGAAATAATTAATAAATTAAATTTAAAAGTTAGTGTAAATAAAATAATGTTATTTTATTCAATAATTGAAGAAATAATTGAATAAATTAATGTCATCTTATTAAATACAGCTAAAATAACATGGTTTAATCTTCAAGTTGATACGACCAAATTTCTAATTATTCAAACTCAATCAAATTAAGTTTGGACAGTTAAGTATGAATTCAATCGAATTTTAGACCAAAACTTATTACTCATTTGAAAGGAAATTTCTAACATACACACTCTGACAATTAAGTTTTAAAAGAAAATTAGATAAATATTATATGTTTATATTGAATGTTATATATAAAAATAAGATTTGCATTATCTTATCCATTAAATAAGATAAGGTATGGGTGATGCATGGTACTTTTAATGTTTTATAAAATGGGCCAACAAAGTGACTATTATGAGTATGATTAGGTTTGATGACATCGATCTGATTCAAATTTGATTTAAACTTGAAGAGATGGCCCGAATGACTTCAACTATTTTTCTCAAAACAATGTCATTTTAATTTAACTTTTAAAAATAATGTCGTTTTGATATAAAAGTTTAAGAAATTCAATATTAAAATAAAAGTTATCAAATTAAAGAGTGTTTAATCTTTTAAGATTTTTTTAATTTAGCACTAACCATTTTAATTTAATAATCAGGTAATTTTTTTTTTAATGTAACGTATCCATCAAATATTATATAGAATATCTATCTATTAATCATACAAGCAAAAAGCAACGTTTTTAAAATTATAAAAGTTTTGAAAAATTAGTCGCTAAATTAAAAAATTTAAACTTGACACTAAATTAAAAAAATTTAAAAAGTTAAATACTTGTAAATCTATTATCTCTTAAAATAATATCTCGAAAAATCTAATTTTGAGTTAGGATCCCTTAAAATCTAAAAGTGGACCATTATGCATCACATTTCATATTCACGAACATCATCTTAGGATAGATCCATTTTAACCAAAAAATCCTGTTCTTTCGTCTACCAAAAACTACGCTATCACTCAGAAAATTGACAGAATTGGTCCCAGAAAGATCTTATAGTGCAGCAGCCGAAGAGTTTTTAAGCAAGTGGACCTAAAATCTGTGGATCAGTATCTCCACTTCAGATTCTGGAAGCCATAAGAAAACAAAACCAGGGAAATTCTGAAACACAAAATCCAAGTCAAGTACATGGAACCAAAGGGACATGGAAACTGTTTTCATGTCAGGAGAGTCAGTGTCAAGGTCATAGGTTGTATTAACTTTGAATTTCGGATCACTTTGACAAATATTGCTCAGAATAAGCAAACTAATATCTCAAGTATACATCTCACTCATTATCAGCGTTGATTAAGCCTAGGACGTGTGAAGATAGTCAAAATTCTAAGAAAGAAAATTTTGTTCATTGAGAGAACCGTGAAGGGTTACAAGCATGTACCTCACATAACAAATTGCTGATAACTCACATTTAACATGATTCACAGTTGAAGTTTGACAAAGAATTGTAACAAAAAAGATAATATTGGCTCAAATTTTATTGAATGAACCCCAACCCTTTTATAGGTTGTTCTGCTCAAAATCTGTTGTAATATATCTTGGAATCTCTTATAGAATTAAGAGATTTGCTAATAAAATAAATCTGTTGTAATATATCTTGGAATCTCTTATAGAATTAAGAGATTTGCTAATAAAATAAAAAAGAGAAAACAGAAAAGAATGCGGCCAGAGACAACTAAGGAAGTGAGCTTGGACGAAGGTAAAAGGAATAGGTTAGAAGAATCTGCCAGCCTAGTACATTGGCCTAACCCGAAAACAAAAAAGGAGGCTCGACTTGACAAGAAAAAAAAAACATCAAGTCTTCGTCAGCTAGGGTTCCTCGCCTTTCTCGTCTAAATTAGGGTCTGACGAAATTAGGGCTTCTCTCGACACGCCACCGCAAGCTGGGCAGTAGATGTCGTGCACGACGCCAAGCTTGAGTAGCAGGTCTTGAAAAGAGGAACTTGGCAGGGCTTTGGTGAAGATATTGGTCAATTGAGTGCCGGTCGAGACGGGAAGAAGATGGATGATACCTCTCTGCAATTTTTCACGAACAACATGGCAGTTAATCTCGATGTGCTTGATTCGTTCATAAAAAATCATATTTTCTGCTATGTGTATGGCGGAGAGGTTGTCACAGTAGAGGCACGCTAGTTGGGGGAGGTCCACACTGAGGTCCTTAAGAAGATAGGACAGCCACTGAAGCTTTGTACTCAGCTTTGGAGGAACTTTTGGAGATTGTTGCCTGTTGTTTAGATTTCCAGGAGACCAAGGAAGATCTAAGAAATACACAGTAGTCAGTGACAGATTTTTGGGAGTTAGAGTATGAGAAAGTACGAAGCGTAAGTGGTGAGTCTCGTCAGAAAAGAAGCCCTTGACCCAGAGACCTTTTCAAGTATCGAAGGATACAGTGCATCGCCTGAAGGTGACACTTGGTCAGTGTATTCATGAACTGTGAAAGTTGCTTGACGACAAAGCATATATCTGACCTTGTGGTGGTTAAATAAAGGAGTTTTCTGATCAAGCAGCAGAAATGAGTTGGGTTAGGGATGTGATATCCAGATGAAGATAATCGGAGGTTTGAGGCCATAGGGGTAGGAGCTGGTTTTGAAATTAGAAAGTCGGCATCTTGAAGTAAGTCCAGTGTGTATTCGTGTTACTTAGATTTATGCCAGTGGATGATCATGCTAATTCAAGCCCTAAAAAATATTTTGTAGGTCCGAGGTCCTTGATTTTGAAGGTGTCATCGAGGAATTGCTTAGTGGTTTGGATAAGCTGCAAATCATTACTGGCAAGAAGCACATCGTCAACGTAGACAAGTAAGATGATGAAGGTTTCACGGACTTCTTTTCTGAACATGGAGTGATCATATTGGGATTGAACAAAGCTGGTAGAAAGGAGGGCATAAGTCAGCTTGGAGTATCACTGGGTGGCTGGCTTGCTTCAGTCCATAAAGGCTCTTTTTGAGGTGGTAGGCAAAATCTGTATGGGGAAGTGATACAACCAGCCTTTACAATGGAGCTCTACGTCTTACACATCAACCGAACAAGCTACACATGCCAAATGGTCCAATTACAACGCAACAAACTTCAAGGCTTAAACAAGCAATGCAAGCTTTTGTTCAAGCCCAAATTACAAGTCAAGTATATAAGGAGACCGAAACATCCATAAAGGAACACCAAGGTATGCCCAAGCTTGTGACTTTGTTAGAGGAGGCGTTGGAAGAGGCTAGTACTTAGCCATTTTGGGAAAACAAGCTCAAGTCATGTTTGGGGTGCATTTTTTGGCTTATTATTTATTATCTCTTATTTTATGCCCAGGAACTTGTTTATAGGTTGTTCTTTAGTTAGTAGCATGTGTTTTGTTTGTTTGGACTATTTTGAGACTTATTTGTTTTAATGTGTTTAGCCCATTCGTAAAAGGACTTGGATCAGATTATATTCAATAGGCTACATACCCCTAGATTTGTTAGGATTAGCCTAGTTTTTATTAAATGGGCTTGCAAACCCATTCCTATTAAGGTTTGGACTTGGTTAAGGGTATTTATACCTTATTATATCCTTGTAACCTAGTTTTTTGGATGAATAAAAATTTCAGAGTTGAATTTTTCAAGTGAGACGTGAATGTCTTCTTGTTTACTTCAAGAATTTGATTTACATCAATAAGTAAGTACTTGAACGCAAATTGATTTCTAATTTCTTTGGGATGAGGTCTCAAATTTATGATTTGGGGATTAATCTTGCACGTTATTAGAATCGAAAGATTAAGGTTTTGATTTAATAGGATTAGGGGGTTTCAAAAACCTTGTTTTCTTGAGATTTTCGTATCAATACTATTTTACTAAACTAAAACTATTTTAATCAACTAGTACTAGTAAAAGGATACATGGTTTCAAAAAGACATAACTAAAGTACCTTTTATTATAAATACATGATAACTTTCTCCTTTAAAACCTCAACTGTTACAAATAAATGCTTTACGACTAAATACAAGCAACACAACCTTCTCCAATCCAAATAACAATCAATACATCAAGTAATGAAAGTTTGGGAACAAGAGTATTAATAAAAACCATTTTGCTTAAAGATTATTTGAAAAGGCCACAAACAGTCAAAAATGCAAATACAATTATCACTTAGAAACAAAATTCTAGGAAGTAGAAACCTTTTCGTCACCAATCAAATAAAAAGAGATCTAAAGCCAAATCATAAAACACAAATAAGGTATTTTTTTGGTTCTTCAGATGGCCATCGACATTGGGAGAACATAGGATTAAGGCTTTAAGAGATGGTGGGAGAATTAAAAAAATTAGGAATTAAGGTTCTTATAGTTGTTTGATAATTTCTAAAATTTATGTTAATCAAATTGTAATTAAGTTAATTAGGGTTAGCTATAATTTAATTAGTTTGTATTAATAATTTAAAATAAAATTTTAAAAATAATTTAAATACGACACATGGAACTTCTTATGCTTTATGGGTGTCATATGACATATTAGGACAGATATGTGTTAAATTAAAAATATATTATATTAAAAATATAAAATATAGTCACATCATCACTAATATGACATATAATATTTGAAAACTTAAATCCATCTAATTTTTTATCTAATTAAAGTTCATTTTGAATGTTTTGTAAATATTAAGGTTCATTTTAAACGCTCCAAAATGTCAAGATTCAACTTATATTTTGGTAAAAATATCAACTTATATTTCACTTGTTACCATTTTTTTAATGGTTGAAAGTTTTTCTAACATGGATTCTTTAATAGTAAAACAACGACGACAATGTCCCAATAGGAATCTCCCTAACATACAAGGTTTAAGAAGGTCTATAAGTACACAACCTTATTCCTAGCTAGTAGATATGTTGTTTCCGATAGACCAACCAAAAAGAATTGCAAAACGATTGAAAAAAACAGCCAAATACATTAAAAAATATTTGTATAAATGAAAATAATAAAAATAAGTAAATAAATAGATAGAAAAGAATGGAAATAAATAAGTAAATAGAACAAACAAGCAATTGTAAAAAGAATACGAAATAAAGAAACGAATAAAATAACTAAAGGAATAATGCTACAAAAAAATTATTTAGGCTAATTAAAAGACATAAGAAATGGTGAAAAATGTTCAAAAGGCCTATCAAAGGAGAAAGACCTCTTTATGTAGTATCTTCTACTTGTATCCTAGTTTGCCAAAGTTACATATTAATAACCAAGTCCGTGGTAAGCTCTAGTAGGGTTATATCATTCCTGATCACCTACCCTCAATTCTTCTTGGGTCTTCTTCTACTTCTCTTATAGTCCCTAGGTACAATATTCGTGTATCTTCTTATTAAGGCATCAGAATGTCTTCTTTTAACCTATCCAAATCAGTAAAGCCTTGCCTCCTTAATTTACTATCAATGTTAGCTACCCCCAACTTGACTCTTACCACTTCATTCCTAACCTTATCTCTTCTTGTATGGCCGCACATCTAATTAAGCATCTTTATCTCCATCACTATTAACTTATGACTATGCATTTGTTTGATGAGCTAACATTCCACCCGATAGGACATTGTAGACTTAATTACTAAATGATAGAATTTACCTTTTAGCTTAAGTGGTATATTCTTGTCGCATAAAACTTTTGAGGCACTCCTATATTTAAGCTACCTTGATTTGATATAATGAATTATATCGTCATCTATCTTACTACTACTTTGGATGATGGATCCAAAGTACCTAAAATAGTCTTCATGTGGCATAATTTCTATACCAATCTTGATCTCTACATCGGTTGTAATGTTTCAACCTGAAAAGTTATACTCTAAATACTCAATTATATTCCTGCTCAATTTAAAATCCTTTGACTCCAGCTTATCCTTCCAAAGTTTTAGTTTAACATTAATACTCTTTTATTTCATCCATTAAAATAATGTTATTAACAAACAACATACACCAAGGCATATCCCTTTGAATATTCTTGGTAAGCTCATCCATAATTACTGCAAATATAAGGGGCTCAACAAGGATCCTTGTTATAACCCGATATTGATAGAAAGATGCTCTATATCTCCTCCTGTTGTCTTTATTTTAGTCTTAACACATTTATACATATCTGTAGTAACTTGTATATAGGCAAAAGGAACTCACTTAGCTTCTAAATACCTTCACTTGACTTCCCTAGGTATAATGTCATAAGCCTTCTCTAAATCAATGAAAACCATATATTAGTCCCTCTATTTGTCCTTATAATATTTCATTAATTGTATAAGGAGATGTATTGTTGGACCCCGAACTTTTCTCAGATTTATGAATTTTAATTTGACATTAAATGAGAAAATTTAGATGACTTAGTCATGTGTAAAGGAAGAGAAAATTCATGAATTTGAATGATTATGTTTAAAATTGAGGTGAACAATGCTAGTTTGGACAAATTAAGATGATATTTTGAGGTTAGTACATGAAATGAGTGTTTTTGAGTTTAATGAAATTGATGTGAGGTTCTGAGTAAGTTTTGTGTGGTATTATGAAATTTATTAAAAAAGTTAAAGTGAATGAGTTGATTGAAATGGAGTTGAAGAGTATAAAATAAATAATGAAAGAATGAGAATTTGAAGAATTGAGAAAGTTTGACTTTTGGTCATAGAGAGTTGACTTTTTGATTTAGGCAGATTTTGAGAAA
>JANSVB020000161.1:108233-122847 GCA_025504935.2 Erythroxylum haughtii | reverse complement strand
AGCTAGTCCCAGAGGAGCCTTCATGTAGAAGTCTTCATGTAAGTGACTATGTAGGAATGCATTATTTATGTATAGTTGATGTAGAAACTAGTCATTTTGTGCTACTAGTGCTAACAGAACTCTAATTATCGTTGTTTTTACCATAGGGGAAATGGTTTATGTGTAATCCAAACCTTCTTGTTGAGTAAAACCCTTGGCTACTACAAGACTCTTGCATCGTTGGAGACTTCCATAAACGTTGAATTGAAACCTATGGACCCACTTACAATCAATTGCAACCTTTCTTGGAGGTAAGGATTTAAGCTCCCAAGTTTCATTGTCTTGTAGAGCTTTTAATTCAACTTGCATTACATCTCTCCATTTTGGATATTGAATTGCTTGCTTGTAGGTAGTAGGTTCTTTTAGTGAGGAAAGTCTAGTTAAAAAACCATGATGTTGAAGGGATAGGTTGTCATAAGAAAGAACAGAGAAGAGGGTGTGAGGAGAGGTATGTGAAATGGTAGGTCAGTCATAATCTTTAAGATGAAATGGAGTCTTGGACTACCTTGTGAAGCGACAAAGCGATGGATTAGGGTCTGATTGAGTTGGAGAAGTAGGGGAAGAGATAGGTTGGGTAAGTAAAGGTTGTAGGTTTGTAGAAACTGATGGAATGAAGTCATCAAAGGGTAAATTGGAACGAATAGGTAGTATAAGAGAACACAGGTCTGAGGTTGTGGATAAGGTAAGGTAAGGAAGCATACTTTTATAGAACTGTATGTCTCTGGTCAACAGGTATTGGCTAGAGTTGAGATAAAAAACTTTGTTGCCTTTAGTGCTTGTAGAAAAGCCAACAAAACACATTTCTTTCTCCTTGTATCAAATTTCCCTCTGTTTGCTTCAATAGTAAAAGCAAAACAAAGGCAGCCAAATACCTTTAGGGTTGTTAAATCTAGATTAGTGCCAAATAGGATAGACTATGGAGACTAATTAGATAATAGAGGAGAAGGAATGCGATTGATTAGGTATACTACATGGAGGATGCAATTTGCCTATAATTTTGAAGGTAGGTTGGCTTGCATGTTTCGAGCCCTTGCTACATTTAAAATGTGTTGATGCTTCTTTTAGCTCTTCCATTTTGTCGTGGTGTTTCAACACATGTGGTTTCATGCAAGATTCCCTTTTCTTTGTAAAAATTTTTCATTCAAAATTCCACATCATTATCACTGCAAATACACTTAACATGTTTCTCAAATTGTCTTTCAATATAAGTGCAAAATCCTTTTGTTAAATCTTTGGTATTTAACTATGGTCATCCACAATAGTTGGGAAAAACTTATAACCAAGAATAGATCGTGTATGATAAGGACCCCAAATATCAATGTGTATTAAATCAAAACAAGTTTTTGCAATTGAAATACTAGAATGGAAAGGCAATCTTCTTTGTTTAGCAAAATGGAAAATATCACATTAGTCTGTGTATTGAAAAGTAACGACATAATCTACTATAGACAAAGTATGTAGCATTTGATTATAACTGTACCCTAGTCTTTTGTGCCAAAAATTTTCTTGAGGCGAGGAAACATGAAAAAGAAGTGGGGTGTGATATGGAGATGATGCAAATAGGTGATAAAGTTCGTTGACTTGTTTAGCAATACCAATCATCTTCATAGTTTTGGTGTCTTGAATTTGACATGAATGAGGTGTAAAGAATAATTGACAAGGATAAGAACTAGTAAGCTTGCTGATTGAAATTAAGTTAAAAGAAAATATAGGCACAAAAAGCACATTGGTAAGAGTAATTGAAGAAATATTGTGTAGCGCCCTCTTACCGTAGGGTACACACCGGGACGCCCGCAGGTCGTTCTGACACATAACCCACGATAAAGGTGCACTACTGAGCAAACCAACTACACTCCACATGGCATCAATATAAATATCATAAATTTGAAACCAAATATACTTTCCATTTCATTCTTCGAAACCATAATTACACACTTCTGTCCAAGATTACTATCCAAACAACGCTCAAAAGAAAGCGAAACAACTCCTATCTAGGTCATCCCCAAAAGTCCCAGCTGACCCACCTCTGCGCCATAACTTCTCTTGCCGGAACGATCTACAAAGCAGAGAAAGTCTCTATATCTCTAGAGCTAGGAGTCTACTATCACAGTCCCGAAAAATATTGCAATGTTGGGTGAGTTTGCGAACTCAGCGAGAAACCATATGGTTCACCCAACTCATGCATATACAAACAGTTCACAGAATTTCACATAATATCGCACAATAACATATTCGGAAATATCACATGCATTATCAGTTCACAAATATAAGGCATATCGCCTTTCACACAGTCCACATTTAATCATTTGTATATGCAATGCACATGTGACACTTTCCATTTTATTACGGTGTTGTGACTGTGCGCCTGAACTGTCCCAGTGACGGGCACATTAACGGTGAGCCGGTGGCTCTGAAATACGTTGGGCTTGAATGCCCTGATACGGTGAGCCTGTGGCTCTGAAATACGTTGGGCTCGAGGCCCTGTTGCGTTGAGCTTTAAGCTCTGAAATACGTTGGCTGCTCCGGTCACAACTGTCATTATCTGATCATGCCTTTATGCATGAAATGCATATGTCCCAATTCACATTAGAACCAAATAGTTACAATTTATACACATAACACTTCAATAACAAGTTCCCGATACTTCGGACATCTATGGTCCGAAACCAATCACATTCAAACACATAAACCCTCCATTAACTCCGCATGGCATAAGCGCATAATTTAAACACACAAAGATTGAGGAACCAACTAGGTTACTCACCTGTAACTTCCGAGCTAATGCCGGGAAGTCTCAGCCACGTCGGAGGATCGACGCTCCACTTGTGCCTCTATACAATCAGAATACATAAACATTACTAATTGTTCAATTTACAAAAGTCAATTATGCACATGCAACAATTTAATTGCGTACAATACATGTTTATGACATTCCCGACACTATTTCAACATCTTCCCAATTCAATCTTTTATTCACTAAGGATAGGAATTCACAACCCTCATAACTCAATTCATGAAATTTAGAACTCCCAAATCTTAAACATCTGTAATTCATAGTCTCTAAATTGCCATAAATCAAAAACCAAATTCAATAGAACTAAAACCTCAATCCAAAACTCTAAAAATCATTTTCGGAAAACTGGTGTCCTCGTCGCGGCGTCAGATCTCTCGCCACGGCGAGATCCCTCGCATACGCCGCGGCGTACGCGTTGGCGCGCACCGCGGTGTGGCCTTTCACTCTCACCGCGGCGTGCGAGAAGAAATTTGCTCGTTGCAGCGTGTTCATCACACGTCGCGGCGTGCAAACCCAGCAACACGCCCGAAACCCAGATTTTCCGACTTCTGTGAACTTAAATCCAATAATCCTCTTTCAAAACACTCCCATATAACCTAATACACTCCAAGCAACTCATCCCTGACCTCAATTCCATCAAATAATCATTGTCCCTCAATTACCAAAACAAAAGTAAGAAAATTCATCATCCGAAAGCTAACATTTTCCATTCATCAAAACTCTAATCATTCATTAATACAATCCAATAAATCCATCAATCAACTATCTAAAGCAAGAAGGAATAAGAACTTACTTGATTACACCTTGAAATCCTAAAAAATCTCTAAATACTTCAATCCCTATGCTCATTCACACCCACGGCAATCACCAAAAACAAACCCAAATATCATCTTCTCTTTACCAAGCTCAAGGAATAGATCAAAGACAAGGAAGAAAGCAATTCTTGCAAGAAGAAAATGGAAGAAAGTAGCAAGGAGATCCACGATGGAGGAGAAGAAGAAGAGCAAATCTTTCTATCAAAAGAGGGCAAGCATCGTGGGAAGCAAAATTCAAAGAATAAGGGTTTTATACAAAGTGATTTAAAAGCTTAAGGGATTGTTTGGCAAATTCAATTGCCCCTAGACCAATCCAAACAGCCTAAATCCAATTTCTTATTCTAATTTCTCCCAAATTTCCAATGGCTCTAAACCCTAATTCCTAAAATCATACCACTAATCTTTCCGTGCCATTGGACAATCATTTTCCCGATCCGAATCTATTACTTCTAAAATTCCAGAAAAATTCCTAAAAATCCTCAAAATTATAAAACTCATGATCATACATTCTAATTCCATAATTCAAACTCCTAGATCTCATTTCTCACTCCAACTCAATTTTCAAAGCTCAATTTACCCAATTATCGCCAACTTTCCAATTTACACAATCATACCGGGAATATGTCATACATGCATGTAATCTCATATGCTAGTGCAATAATTACCAATTATCAAAATATACATAAGATAAATAATGCACGAGCTTGCCAAATTCGAATACACAGCCACTGTACCCATCCCATCGGTGACGGGATGTTACAGCTAGGAAAATTTTAGTAAAAAGTTCAAATTAATCAAAGACCAATTGCAAAGGTTTTCACTAAATCCTTAGGTTATTTTTATTCATTGAAAACTAATTATGTCTAAGATTGGAAAATTAGGGTTCATCAAGCAAAGATAGATGCATTCAAAACACGCATGACATGCAACAACTTCTTGTTAATGCATTAATCCAAAACTAGCATGAACAACACAATAACAAGAGCATTAAGATCAAAATCAATTATATCGAGCCTAAGCTAATTTTGAAGAAAGCTAGCATGCATAAAATTAACCTGCCTTGATCCAACTAATTAAAACCTACATAGAAGCTTCAATTTTAATTAGTTGCTACTAATTAACCTAATCAATTTATTGTCTAGCAATTAAATTAATCAGATAGCATACAAATTATTCATGTAAAATTCAAATTCATGACTTCAAATTCATATACATAATTCAACAATCATGTCTAGATCAAGAGCACAAATTTCCAATCATAGATTCATCAATTGTATACACATATTTCTCATAAAAACAACCATGAATTTAGCTAGTAGCCTCACCAATTGGAAAAGAGAATTTAGTTCATAATTCTAAGTAAAACAAAGTTAAAAATCATCATTGAAAATATAGTGCATAATTTAGGTATAAAAAGAAGAAGTAGAGAAGAAAATAAAAATAGGGTTCTACCTAGAGAGAAAGAGAAAACGTAGGAGAGAGAAAGAATAGAAGAGAGATTCACGTCCAAAAAAGAGAGAAAACGTGAATATATCCCCTAAAACTAATGCTAAAAGACCCTATTTATATTAGAGGAGGTCTTGTAGAAGAGGATTTCTTTTCCAAGTAGAAGTAGATCTTTATTTCCTTGTACAATTAGGATCTTTACAAGGAGATGATTTCTTTTCCAAGTAGAAGTAGGTATTTCTTTCCTTGTAGAATTAGGATCTTTACAGGGAGATGATTTCTTTTCCAAGTAGAAGTAGTTTTTTTTTCTTTCCTTGTCAAATTAGGATCTTTACAAGGGTAGGACTTTTTTTCCTAAAAATTAGGAATCTTTATTTCTCCCAATCTACATATCCCCTGACTGTCTGGATTGTTCTTGGATCCATTTCTTGTAGTGGCAAACAAGAACTTTTCGAAATGTAGAAATCCTAGTTGAAGTAGGATTCCTTATAGGATTATAATTTCTGCAACTTTGGTCACTTTAGGGTATTTCGATCTCCTCACTTTGAAAATGACATCTAAAAGTCCTAAATCTCCCTCCTTAGCATTATTTTCTTCACTTGACACCTAAAACACATGAAATGATAAAGTCAATGTAAGTCATGTGATTTAGACATCAAATGAGAATAAAAACTAAGTGTAAAAGTGTAAAAAGATATGAAAATATGAGTGCATCAAATTCTCTCACACTTAGCTCTTGCTCATCCTTGAGTAAGGAAAAATAAAAAAAGACAAAAGAAATATACTAAGGAAAAGTCGTGACATGCAAAAAGCTAGTGCAGATGCAAAAGTAAAGGAAAATGTGTATGCAAATGCAGGGAAACTTTTCTTAAATGTAATAGCTTGTCTCCTAACCTCCCAACAACATCAAAGAAGCACAAGCATCATGGAGAAAAAGGAACCCATGGCATTCAATCCATAAAATTAATGAACTTACTCTAAATGTAAGAACCAAGCAAGATAGCATATAAGACTTAGAGGAAATCTACTCCATGTCAAAATAATAGGTCCTCTCATTGTTATACTCTCCAACATTCAAAGTGTTTAAGGCTCATATGTGCTTACTCTCATAAATTCAAACAACGCAATGCTCTACCGTATGCTTACTCTTCAATCTCGAATATACTACTAAACATACTTGCACAACACAAATCAAAAGGTCTTAATAAGGATGTAACTTGGCTGGGTGAGGTAAAAGAATGGTAAAGAAAAAGGTTAAGTATCAAAGAAAGCAGAGCATAAAAATAATCAATGACATACATATCACGCACCATGCATAACATCAAATAATCAAGCACAACTCAACTTTTCATTTGAACTTTCAATTCCAATAATATTTAACAAGAAAATCACGTGGGGAATTCGTTTCTTTTATTTTTACTCTCAACCTCAACCTCAATCTTTTTCTTTTTTCTTTTTTCTTTTTTCTTTTTCTTTTTTCTTTTTTCTTTTTTGTTTTTTGTTTTTTGTTTTTTGTTTTTTTGGCCGAGTACTCCGTCTTGATAATTAAGCATAAAACAAGCCATATACCACAAATAACTAAACATGCGCAACCTCCTCAAGTTTGACTCAACAAAAACATATTCTACTAACCATGACAGGGGTTAGAAAGGTAAATCAAATAAGGATAGGTTAAGTTAAACGTTGGTAAAGCAAAGAACAGATAATAAGCTCAAGTGGGCTAACCAATGGTCAACATGCTTTGGGTTGGCTTTTTTTGGGTTAAATGGTTTAAAATCCTAGGGGCCTTTATCATGTTTATGTAATGCATGCACAAATGTAGTCTCAACAAGATATGAAGCAAGTTCTAGAGATACAAAGCATTGAATGAAATCACACATCAAAGAGACATGTAAAGGTTCAAAAGCTCACATAGGACCATCATCTATTAAGTCAACATAGTGTAGTTTCAAGGTCAGTCCAAATACCATCATGCTCAGAACTTACATAAAAACACATTCATCAAATTTATGATTTAAAAATCACAAATTAATTCTCATCCATAAAATTCATATTCTTATCTATCATTAGGAGATAAAAAGACAAAACTAAACACTTAAGGTGCAAAACATGCAAAAATAGAAAAACTTTTTGAATTTTTTTCAAATTTTTTTCAATGTTTATGGGTTTTTGGAATAAAACATGAAAGTACAATTGAAAACCTTCAAGTTCCAGCAAGTGCAAAGGTGTGGCACATTAAAGCAAGAAAATTAAGAAAATATCCGAACCAATAACCAGCTAAAACTCGAAAATTTAATGCAAAAACTAACTTAAATCCTCACCCACCCCCAACACTTAAACACAATATTGTCCTCAATGTTGAGATCAAAGCAAGAAGAGAAGATAAAAACATAACAAAAACACATCAAAAAGAAAGAAATTTTGAGAAGAAGAAGATGATGAAAAACGTGAAGAGAAAAAGAAGGGGAAGAGAAATCAAATTTGGTTTGTGTATGATAGGCTACCTCCCATTCAGCACTTTTGTTTAACGTCGTTGGCTTGACGTTATGTTAATGCTCCTCACTCCTCTTAAACAGGCTCGACAAAGTGCATCTCCTCTAAAGTGGATTGAAAACCTTCAGGGAAAGGCTTCAACCTATGGCCATTGACTATGAACCTCTTACTTGTGTCCATGCTCTCAACCTCAACTACACCATAATCAAAAGCATACTTAACAATAAAGGTCCAATCCAATGAGAACAAAGTTTATCTGGGAAGAGGTGAAGGCTTGATTGGTAGAGATGAACTTTCTAACCCACATAAAACTCCTTCCTACTAATCATCTTGTTATGGACTGCCTTCGACTTCTCCTTGTAAATCTTCATGTTCTCGTAGGTGTCATTCCTTATCTCCTCCAACTCTTGCAATTGTAATGTCCTAAAATTTCCAATCTCATCATAGTTCAAGTTACATTGCTTAATGGCCCAAAACGTTTTGTGCTTAAGTTCTACTAGAAGGTGACAAGCTTTCCCATAAACCATCCTAAAGTGTGACATTCCTAAAGGGGTCTTGTAAGCTATTCTCTAAGCCCATAATGCATCTCCCAATCTAAGACTCCAATCCTTTTGATTAGGTTGCACTGTCTTCTCCAAGATAAACATGATCTCACGGTTAGAAACTTCAACTTCACCATTTTTTTGAGGATGGTATGTTGTGCTAGTTCTATGAAAAATGTGGTACTTCTTCAACATGAACTTAAAGGATCGGTTGCAAAAGTGGGTCGCCTTATCACTAATTATTTCTTTCGAAATGCCAAACTTATCAAAGATGTTAGCCTTAACAAATCCAACAACAACCTTAGCATCATCAGCTCTAGTAGGAATAGCCTCAATCCATTTACATACATAATCCACAGAAAGCAAGATATAAAGATAGCCATAAGAAGAGGGAAAATTATCCATGAAATTAACATCCCAAACATTAAATATCTCACAAAAAATCAAAGTAGTTTGCAATATTTGATCTCTCTGAGTTATGTTACCAGTTCTTTGACATCTTTCACATGATTTATAGAAGTGGAATGTATCTTTAAACAATGAAGGCCAAAAGAAATTACATTCAATCACCTTATGAGTTGTATGCTTGGCACCAAAATGACCACCACAAGAATAAGTATGACAGAAAGTAGATATGGAATTAAACTCATCTTGTGAAACACAGTTCCTAATAACTTGATCAGCACAGAACTTCCACAAATATGGATTATCTGAATAATAATACTTAGCATCAGTATGGAATTTATCTCTTTCAGATTTAGACATACCTGAGGGTAACTCATTGGTAACCAAAAAGTTAACTAAATCAGCATACCATGCTCGAAGAGTAGCATGGACGATGGCACATAACTATTCATCAAGAAAGGTCTCCTTGATAGGAACAACATCAACTCCCTTGGCATTGAGTTGGCTCAAGTGATCATCAAAAAGGGTCTCAACTCCCTTCTTGTCCTTAATCTGAAGGTCAAACTCTTGTAGGAGCAAAACTGATCTGATAAGGCATGGCTTAGATTCCTTTTTCTTCAAAAGATACCTAAGAGTGACATGATCAGTGAAAACAACAACTTTTGTACCAAGTAAGTATGACCAAAACTTTTCAAGAAAAAACACAACAGTAAACAATTCCTTCTTATTTATATGGTAATTGCACTAAGCCTCATCCAATGTCCTAGAAGCATAAGCAATCACATGCAAAGACTTCCCTATATACAGCCCAAGAACAGCTCCAACTGCATAGTCACTGGCATCACACATAATCTCAACAAGAAGCTCCCAATTAGGTGGTTGGATGATGGGTTTCATTTCCAACTTGTTTTTCAACAAGTCAAATGCATCCTTGCACTCTTGAGAGAAGATGAACTCGGCATCCTTAGCTAGCAACTTGCGTAGAGGCGCAGCTACCTTGCTAAAATCCTTGATAAACCTGTGATAGAAACTTGCATATCCAAGAAAAAATCGAACATCCCTCACAAAGGAGGGGTAAGGCAAAGACAAGATAATATCTAACTTAGCTTTATGAACCTCTAAGTGATGTTTAGAAACTGCATGCCCCAAAACTATCCCTTGTTCCACCATAAAATGAAATTTTTATAATTCAAAACAAGGTTAGTATCTATACAACTTTTCAAGATCAGAGACAAGTTTCCTAAACAATGATCAAAGGAATCATCATAAATATTAAAATCATCCATAAAAACTTCAATGATCCTCTTAACATAACCAAAAAATATGCTCACCATTCATCTTTTAAAAGTAGCAGGAGCATTGCATAAACCAGAGGGCATTCACCTATAAACATATGTACTAAATGGACAGGTAAAGGTAGTCTTTTCTTGATCCTTAGGGGCAATAACAATTTGATTATATCTATTATAGCCATCAAAGAAACAATAGAAAGACTTACCAACTAGGCACTTAAGCATTTGGTCCTTGAAAGGCAAAGGAAAATGGTCTTTTTTTCATCGTTAAGTTTAACTTCCTATAATCAATACACATTTGCCATCCATTTTGCACATATGTGGGCACCAACTAATTCTTAGCATTCTTCACCACAGTAATGCCCATCTTTTTAGGAACCACATGGATAGGACTTACCCACTTTCTATCAAAGATAAGGTATATGACACTTGCATCTAAAAGCTTCAAAATTTTAGCCTTCACCACCTCCATCATAAGCAGATTGAGTCATCTTTGTATCTCCCTGAAAGACTTGGAATTATCCTCCAAGAGTATGCGATGCATACATATAGAAGGACTAATCCCTTTGATGTCAACTAAAGTCCATCTAATGGTAGTCTTGTGGTCCTTTAAGACACGCAACAATCTTTTCTCTTGTATAGCTATTGGATTCTTTGCAATAATCACTATAAGAGTATCATTAGATCTAAGAAAAACATACTTCAAATGATCAGGAAAAGGTTTCAATTCTACTTAGGAGCATGCAACACAGAAGGTAAGACTTTTTTTGTGGGAAAGAGGCAAATCAGCAAACACATCCAATTTTGGCACCATATAAGAAGACTATAATTTCATAATAGCATCAATCACTTAAGGCTAAAAAATCATGGCACCATTGGCGTTAACATCACAAGATGAGAAGAAGGAATGCTTAAGAGCAATATTAACGCCATCATCACCACCACAAGCACAAAATTCATCCACCAACAGAGCAGTGATATCCAAGTTATGTAGCTCATGCACATCATCATTATATTTCATTGCCTCGTTAAAATTAAACAAGACATGTTCCTCATCAATCCTCATAGACAAAGTGAAATCATCACAATTAATCACAGTCTTAGCATTCCTCAAAAATGGTCTCCTAAGTAGAAGAGGTGAATGTGTGTGAGGGAGATCATCACATGTCTCAATGATATAGAAATCACTAGGGAAAACTAGCTACCAACTTGCACTAATACATCTTCTAAAATACCAAAGGCTAGTCAAAAGACCCATCAACAAGTTGAATGATAACAAAAGTGCTTTTCAAAGAACCAATATCAAGAGAATCAAAGATGGATTTCGGCATCACACTAATTGAAGCTCCTTATTCACACATAGCCTTATCAAAGCACATATTACCAATCACATAAGGGATAGAAAATGCACCTGGGTCTTCTTGCTTAATAGGTAATTTCTTTTGGAGAATACCACTAACATTATCTCCCAAGCCAACCATGTTGCCATTTCTGATCTTGTTGGCTCTCGTTGTGGTGCACATCTCCTTAAGAAATTTGGCATACTTAGGCACATGCCTTATTGCCTCCAGCAAAGGAATGTTGATGTCCACCTTTTTAATCAACTTTAATATTTCTTTCTCCTTCTCCTCCTTCTTTTTCCTGTTAGATGGATACTTAGGTTGAGAAGAAGGTTCCATGCCCTTTAGGTCAAAGGGTGGTGCCACTAATTTTGGGTTGTTAGTTTTAGCCTCCAACTCATCCTCCTCATCCAAAGTAATCACTTTTTCTCCAATCTCCTCACCACCCCTTATCTTAAGTGCAAAAGCACTTTCCTTGCCATGCAGCCCTTGAGATAACAATTTTCCAAAATTTTGGGTCTCCATCTTTGGAAGGTTAGAGGCCAACGGACCCATTTGCCTCTTAAGGTTTTGGATGCCCAACCTTGTGTCTTGCTGAAAATATTTATAGTCCTATTAAAAAGATATGAAATTTTGCTACATGGATAAGGTGTTAGATGCCATAGTTTTCATCATATCCATAACCTCGTTCAAAGAAGGATTAGAAGAAGAAGAAGGGTTAGAAGGTGGCAGCACAAGTCTAGGAACATTCAGCTGTGGTTGAAACCCAGGGGGTTGTGTGCTCTTGCTCCATTTGACATAGGTGGTTGTTAAGGATTCCCACAATGAAGGTTGGGGTGATCACTCCATCTCGGATTGTAGGTCTGAGAGTAGGGATCATACTTTCTTTGTGAGTTAGCATTAAAAACACCACCAACTGCATTCATATGGTCAGTAGAATCATTTTGCATAGTAAGACACCTATTAGCATTATGACCATGCATGGAATAAGTAGAACAGACAATAGCTTGCATATCACCACTCATGAAGGATCGCATCATAGAAGTAAGCTCATTAACCTTATTCTCTAAGTTAGAGACACTTACCTCATTCACGCGTCTACGATTAGCTCAGGTGCCAATCGACTTGGAATTTGCAGTCATATCAGAGATTAAATTCCTTGCCACTTTGGGTGTTTTGTTCACCAAAGCTCCACTACTAACTGCATCAATAATACTACTATCTTAAGGAGTTAACCCCTTGTAGAAATATTGAATGAGGAATTGGTGAGAAATTTAATGATGGGGACATTGATTATAAAAATTCTCAAACCTCTTTTAATACTCAGACAATGATTCACCATGAGCTTGTCTTATCCCACATATCTCCTTCCTAATGTTGGTGGATCTTGAGGCTAAAAAGTATTTCTCCAAAAAGATTCTTTTAAAGTCATTCCACGTCCTTATAGAACCAGATGGGATTGAGACTAGCCACTCCTCTGTCGCCCCTTTCAAAGAGAAAGGGAAAGCTTTCAGCTTGACTTGCTCCTCCTCCACACCATTCGGCTTCATTCCATTGCAAATCATGTGGAACTTTTTAAGATGAGCATGTGGATCTTCACTAGCAAGATCGTTAAAACAAGGAAGCAAATGGATAAAACCAAGTTTTAGCTCAAAGTTAGCATTCTCAACATTAATATAAAGAGGATGGTTCTCCAAGTCAGGAGTGGCAAACTCCTTCAAAGTCTTTTGTTATGCAACTGCCATGTCTTCTTAGTAATGGTAAGTGTGAGTGATGTCAGGAATAGGAGATGAAGATGAACCAAAAGCATTGGGATCAATGTAAATGCTAGATGGTGATGAGTTAGTGGGTTATGCACGTGTGAAAGGTAACTCCTTCTCAAATTTTGGTTGGAACAGTGGATTGAAAGAATGGTGCTGCTCAAGGATGATGGGATCATGCAGCAGTGTAAGGGTAGGTGTTCATGTGGACTAGATCAAGAAATCTGTATAGAATTTCTCTAACTTGACTTGTTCTTGATATGAGAGTTGCTCTCTGGATGATTGGGATATACAACCTTCAAAATAAAAGGTTAAACGTACCAAATCACAAAAAGAGAGGAAAATAACACACAAACTATAAAAGAAAGCTAAAACTCAACACTTTGATCCCCGACAATGACACTAAAAATTTGATAGGTTATTGTTAGCCTACAAATTTAATCCCCTAATTAATTTGATTTGTAGTATAGTGAAGCAAGGCTATAGTCCCACAGAGATCAAAACACAAGGAAGATTTTTTAATTTTCAAGCAAAGCATGTGTGAATGTTATGCATGAACTAATGCTAGATTATGTGACACAGTAAGACAAGATTGGGGGATTTTTTTGCTTGCATTAAAAGTAAACAAGAAAAGAAAGAAGAAGATGTGATTTGAGTTCAAAATATTAAAATAAATTTGAAAGTTTTCAAGAGAGAATTACTAGGAAAATTTGAGTAAAAAGTTCATACTAATTAAAGACCAATTGCAAAGGTTTTCACTAAATCCTTAGGTTGTTTTTAATCATTGAAAACGAATTGGTTTTAAGATTGGAAAATTAGGGTTCATTAAGCAAAGATAGATGCATTCAAAGCAAGCATAACATGTAAAATTTTCTTGTTAATGCATTAATCCAAAACTAGCTTGAACAACACAATAACAAGAGCATTAAGATCAAAATCAAGTTTTCCAAACCTAAGTTAATTTTCAAGAAAGCTAGCATGCATAAAATTAACCTATTTCTTGATCCAACTAATTAAAACCTACATACAAGATTCACTTTTAATTAGTTACTGCTACTTAACCTAATCAATTTGTTGTCCAGTGATTAAATTAATTAGATAGCATACAAATTATTCATGCAAAATTTGAATTCATGACTTCAAATCCACATGCATAATTCGAAAATCATGTTCAAATCAAGAGCACAAATTTTCATTCATAGATTCATCAATTATATGTGCATGCTTCTCATAAAAACAGCCATGAATTTAGTTACTAGCCTCAACAGTTGGAAAAGAAAATTTAGCTCATGATTTCAATTAAAACAAAGTTAAAAATTATCATAGAAAACATAATGCAGAATTTGGGTATAAGAAGAAGAAGAAGAAGAGAAGAAAACAAAACTAGGGATCTACCTAAAGAGAGAAAGAGAGAACATAGGTGAGAGAAACAGAAGAAGAGGGATTCAAGTTCAAAGAAAAGAGAGAAAAGGTGAACACACCTTACCCCCTAAAAAACTAATGCTAAAGGACCCTATTTATATTGGAGGAGGAATAGTCATCAAATCCTTGTAGAAGAGGATTTCTTTTCCAAGTTGAAGTAGGTCTTTCTTTCCTTGTAGAAGAGGATTTTTTTTCCAAGTTAAGTAAGTCTCGTAAATGTTCCTCTATGTCTTACGAATCCATCACTTCAAGAATCGGATCGATCG
>JANSVB020000161.1:56333-66600 GCA_025504935.2 Erythroxylum haughtii | reverse complement strand
CTGCTACACCCTACAAAATTTTAAAATGAAACCTGGAAATGTTGTTTCCTGCATCATAACTCGTTTGGTCCTTGTGGGCACTAAAATCATTAAAAATCACATTTCATTCTCATTTAATCACTTCATATTTTTTTTCCAAGACACCCCTTTCAGGTCTATTGTTCACGTTCAATCAGAAGGTGAAACCGATATAATTTGGTCAAACTCTCTTCTAGAAAAGTGTTCCTCTATGCCTTATCTTTCTATTGACACCAAAATCACTCAATTTGGTTTAGTAATTTGGAAGATATGTCTCAAACATTATCGGATTATCCATATTCAAAAACAGTGTACTATGCACAACTTCCATCCAGAAATTCAACATCTTAAAGACTGAATAACAATTTGACTTTTTCATATGATTTTGTAGCCCTATATCTCTAGTTTATTCCAAATAAAAAATCATCTCATTTGGAATCCTATATATCTAGATATAATTAAAATACTGAAAGGTGCTCAGTAAGAAAATCCTATTTCACTATTCCAACAGATTTCACACTTTGATTCGATCAATCTTTCTCAATTCAATTAAGAATGCTACAAAAGTTTATGGAAGGATAGAAAAATGTTTTAGAAATCTATTGATTCAAGAATCAAGTCATTTAGAGGTCTAGAGAAGAAGTTATGGTCAAAAGAAGGAAGGCTATTTAGGGTGAGTCAGCCCTTTGGTCAAACTAGCAAAGCACGACGGTGCTTTCCAACCAATTTCAGCAAGCACGAGGGTGACTTCCCAACCTTCCAAGCAAGCACGATGGTGCAAATTTCCTAACTTCAAAAGTCACCATCGTGCATGACGGTGCAACTCTACTTTATCTTCTCCACCGACATCTCAACTTCAAATCTCCATAACTTTTGATCCAAAGCTCCAAAATTTGCAAATTTTATATCAATGGAAAGCTTAAAGAAATATCTACAACTTTCAAGACAACTTTGTCAAAATCTCTCTATATCAGTGTAGAAAACTCATGGAAGTTTCAGATTGAAAATTCAACTCTCTAACTATCTATTCTCAGAAAATTTCCAGATGACTTCCATTTTCCAATCCATTTCATTAAACTCATTTACCATAAATTCATACCACTCCAAAATATACAAGTTTAATCAAAAACCAGCAAAAGCCAAAAATTGATATTCATCCTATTCGTACTCTGCTATTTTTTTACATTTTCAACTTTCATTCTCAATCACTATTCTTCCTCTCAACTTCCATTTAAACACTCATTTCCATCTTAAATCATCATTTTACAATTTCTCTTCATCTCAAAAACTACTTCCTTAGTCATCTCTAAGTTTTCATCAACTCTTGTACAACACACACACACACACACACACATATATATATATAAACATGCACAGTGAAGAACAGAGCACATATCACCTTTCCATATCTAATTTTCTACACTAATCCTATACATTATTTCATTACTATTTCAACTCCAAAAAACCATTTCTACAACATCAGATCACTAAAAATCTATCCAAACTAAATAACACTAACCAAAATTTTCATCTCATCCACTGTGTTCATGAATATATATATATATATATATATATATGTAAATGCCATGATCTATGCAACTAATAATAATTCATCAAATTATTTCATGAATCTACAACTCTAAAGAATTTATTCACTATTTACTTGTTGAAAACTCCAAAAGCTTCAACTATCTTTAAGCCCTAACTCCATGCAAAACTCATGTATTTACTGTGTAAAATGACCAGCTTCTGGCTTTTCTTAGGGTAGAAGAATAAATAGCAGTGGTGGTAGAGTTGTGGGATGAGGAAAAATAAAGAAATCTTTCTGAAAGATTTTGATGAAAAACTTTGTGTGTGGAAAGGAAATTTGAAGAAAGATTCTGAAAAAAGTCACTTAGACTTAACACTTGTCTTATTAACTCTCAGATTCATATAACTTACTCTTACAAGGTTATAAAAGCAACTTTCTAAATTAGTGACACTTGTCACTTTCCTTACGCCTAAGCCTAAACTAAATTTCTTCTTGACTAATTCCTTTAGTCTCATCTTTACAATCTAACTATTTCCAATCATCATTAATTCCTTTTCTTTTTTTATAATTCTCTATAATTTTTGAAAATAAATCATAAAATCACCAAAATTAAAAAATATTACAATTTCACTAACCCGTAAAATTTCTAATGTAAAAACACTCATAATTCTAAAAAATACACAAATCAATCCAATTATACCTGAAATTATTCATGAATGCATGTACAATTATTTTCATGTGCATTCACTATTGATGTATATATGTATGACATATTATGCATGAACATGAAAATGCATTTCTAATCCTCTCATAAATCACTCACATTTACCATTTTAAACTCCCCACAAATAATGGGATGTTACACATGTTCTTATCAATAATAGCATAAGTAGAGGAAGTAGAGAAGAAACCATTCTCCAAAGCTCCCCAAACCACCCTATCATTACCATATGCCATATTTGGTAGAAGAACCCCCGCGATAGTCAAACAGACCATTGCTAGAAGATAATCTTTAAAACTGTCCCATTTCCAACCACCTTGGGCATCCACAAAAGACTGCACTGGTGGATCAAGAAAATCTTCAGGGACCATGGCAATGGAAAGAGTAATGAGTGGACCTATACTTAAAAGCCAGACATCTAGCCAGAACTTTACTCTAACTCCATTGTCGATAACCCATTTGACACCATTAAGGACATGATGCCAAAAAGAAGCAATACTTCTTTAAACCATAGAACCCCCTGTCGAATCAATAGTGGCAGGCATGTTATTCTCATCAATAGGCACACTATCCTTCTAGCCTTTTTTGCAACTTATCAATAATATAATGATATTTCCTTCTAGTGGTCCTTTCATGTATAAGGGTACTCTAAGATATTTTCCAAGATTGTCCATGAGTTAAAAACCCAACTTTTTGCTAATAGAACGAGATAGCAAACGAGACATAATTTTAGAGCAATAGCAACGAGTCTTGTCTACACTTAAAATTTCTTGGATATACGAAACCTGGTCATCCTTAACCTTCGCAAACAGAATAAGATCATATGTGAAAAAAAGGTGAGATAAAGCAGGACCTCCTCTACTCAATCTAATCTGTTTCCATCTCCTTTAGACCACTGCTTGATCAATAAGATGTCCCAACCGCTCCATTTAGAGAACAAAGATATATGGAGATAAAGGGCTACCCTGTCTAATACCTCAAGATGGAGTAAATATATATAAAAGTTCACCACCCTAGCTGACTTACGTAGAAATTGTAGAGATACATTTCACGATGAGACGAATAAGGTCCACAGCAATCCAGTTTCAACAAGAGTGTCCTTAATAATGTCCCAATGCATCCGATCGTAAGCTTTCTCCAAATCCACTTTTATAGCTACAAAACCAGACTTTCCTTTCTTCTTTCTTATTGAATGAAGGACCTCCTACCCAAGGATTATGTTATCAGTAATCAACCTTCCCGGAACAAAACTGCATTATGTAGGAGCAACAAGATTATGTAGAAAAGGCTTAATTCGATTAACCACAATCTTGGTGATCGCTTTGGACATATATAAAAAAGACTAATTGGACGAAATTGTTGGATCGTGCTAAGGGAGGTGATTTTAGGGATCAGAGCTAAAACAGTTCTATTGAGAGCCATATCCCATTCTTCATATTTTAGATACGCTGAAAGCAATCCACCATATCAGGACCAACAACATCCCACTGCTTTTAGAAGAAAAGAGCATGAAATCCATCGAACCCATGTGCCTTGTTAGGATCCATCTCAAAAACTGCTATCGCCACCTCATCTGTTTGCACCAAATCTCCCAATTAGAATATAGCCTCAGTTGGTAGAATAGGAAAGGCTCCCCTACATCCAATATCACCATGTCTCAAGTCCTCTACCATATACAACTTCTCAAAAAATTCTTTAGCCATTTTTTTAAGAGCATTAGATTCGGTAACTATGTTTCCATACTCATCCTTAAGAGAAGTGATATTTATCTGCCTCCTACGAGCAATTGTAATTGCATGATAGACTTTCATATTATGATCCCCATACGTTATCCAGTTACATCGAGACTGTTGATGCCAGTAAAGCTCTTCCTCGCAAAGAACATGTTGAAGCTCAGACTGGAGAAAAAACTCCAGCTCCAACAGGGAATTAGATACACTAGTCTCAAAAGCCCTCTGAATACCATTCATCCTCGTCATAGGCTTATTTTTGTGCTGGAAGATATTGCCAAACTCTGATATGTTCTAATGCTGTAAAGAAGTTGCAAAGGCTAGTAAAGACCCACTGAAGTCATTACTATTTGGTTTCCAATTGTCCTTAGCAAATGTTTTCGCATGAGATAACCATGCTGCCTGGAATCGAAAAGGACGTGAAGTTGTAGAGGAAGAGTTCAGTTGTCCAAAAGTAATCAATAAAGGGTGATGATCAGAGTTGACAAAAGGTAAGTGAGAGACCATCATATGCAAAAAAATTCCTGCCACAAGCTAGAACAAAGAGCCCTGTCAATTTTTGCCAACACATTACCCCTCCTCCATGTATATTTGGATCTGACATACCCAAGATCATACAGTCGACAACTTTAAACACATTCTTGAAAAGGCTTACTGACCACAAGCTATATGCGAGATCCTCTATGCTTATCCATATTTTCAAGTTTGGCATTGAAATCTCCACCCAGTAGCCAAGCATTTGGCGTAACTCGAGCTAACCTTCTGATGTTTTGTTGTCCATATTTTCAAGTTTGGCATTGAAATCTCCACCCAGCAGCCAAGCATTTGGTATAACTCGAGCTAAACTTTTGATGTTTTGCCACAATATTTTTGAAGATGATACTTAGGGCTTGCATAAATAGCAGTGTAATCAAAATTACAGTCATCTCTAACAATATTAGGGTGAATAAATTGACGATGTGCTACTAAAATCTTTATGGTAACATCCCACTTCCACAATAACCAAATGCTGCCTGAAAATCCATCTGCTTCTGCTCTGAAAAACTGATCAAAACCTTAATCATGAGTGTTTCTTGTAACATTAACCTGAACACCTGTAGTGTCAAAATCGGGGGTCTGGGGAACCACTTCCATCTGTGAATCATTCACCATATGCACATCATCACTGTCGTTTGCAAGTCTACTAGGATCTGACAGTCTCATAAGAGGATCCAAGAACCTAGTGTGGGTAGAAACCTTGTCATTGCCAACATATTCTTCCGTGTCATCATCAATATCTCCGCATTTCATGTCGTCTTCCCTAGTCATAGAAAACAATTTATCCTGGTACACAATCTCCTTATGAGAAGGAATAGAGATAGTAGTATTAGAACTCGCACCTCTTAAATTGGCTTTCATGGTAGACATGGGCCTTATAAAATTATTGTGCACCACCGGACTAGCATTTTCCTAAGTCAAGGGATGAGCCTGTGATGCTTCTTGCATAACTACCTTCCTTTGTTAGTAGTAGTGGACTTGGATATGTTAGTTGTCGCCGCTTGGCCTTTATAGGCTTGGTCCTGTCTTGATTTAGACAATAAATGACCCAGGTCTTGATTAGTAGCAAATGATATGCGACACCCCTCTAGAATTTTCATAGACCTCTCGTTCAACATCCCTACAATTTCATTTTTAGACAAGATTGAGTACCTTGAACCTCGCTGTCTCACTTGATTTTTCTTCTTGATAGAATCACGTCCTTAATTTGTTTCCTTAAATGTAGGTTTGTGAGTTTGCCATTACAACTATATCCAGGGACCATAAAATTCTTTTCTGGTTGTCGTGATCAGTGGTGGAACATCTTGAATCACCATATCATCATTCTGAGCTTCCCCACCACCTTGTTGTAATTTATGATTGACTGGTGCTTTAGAAGTGCACTCAATAGAACCATATCCAACACGTCTACGTGAAAAACAAATTTGGGGCAAACCCTTGTACGCCACTTTAATATTCTCCCCATCTAACTCCACCATGGATCTTAGAGGCGTCGTCAAATCTACTTCAACTACCACCTTTACAAATTTACCCTTCTGAGATTTTTGTGTGGTCTCATCTATCTTCACCGTACAACCAATCAAATCCCCTAAAGCTCTTAGGATTGTTGGATGGTAACAAGATATAGGTAATTCTGGAAAACGAACCTAAGTCACCGCCCTCGAAACTTTTCCTTGAGATGGATGAAAATTAGGATGCCATGGTTGAACAAACAGAGCATGCCCTAGTACTATCCACGGCCCTCTAGTTAAGGCGTCCATATAATCCTCATCTTCAATAAAATTGATCAAAAAATAATCATTATCCAAGTCAATGATCTTCATTGGCCCTGTCAACGTCCATAAAACTTTCAAACGGTTCTGTAACATTTTAAACCTAATACGACGATCAAGCAATTTCACCACCACCACCTTCTCCCATTGCTTGTCTAGTCCTCCGACCGCGCTAACTCCTCCACATGTTCGACGTCCTCTACCGGTTGGCCAATGACCACTGCATGATAACTAATTCTAAGATATAGAGGAGGTGGATCCTTTTCCCAATCTCATATGCGAACTTTCTTAGCCTTATGACCTTCGTTTCCCATTCCTAGATATAAAAAGAGAGAGAGCTTCTTTAAGAGAGAGTGAAGGGGGAAGAACACTAAAGAGCATTGGGTTTCTAAATAAGAGAGCATATATTGTTTTGGTATTTAACAATAGATTAGTAGTACTTTTGAGTTCCTCTTTATGGTAGATGCACAAGTTCCACTAGAAAAAGTTGACCATCAAATAACAAGCTCTGTGATTCAACAGGCTTAAGCGAGCCATCCACCATCCCGTCGAGTAGAAACAAGAAGTTCCCTGAATGATCGACATAGGACCTATGGAATGACCTGGAATTTGGTTTACAACCATCTATGTTAAGCTTCTTCCACATGTTTACTTGTAATCCTTTCGAGCTTGATGCAGTTGGCTGCTGTGAGATCAATTTAATGTTCAACGCCCAACATTCATCCTTCCGATGTCTATATGAATCTTTGCCTCCATAAATGAGCAACTGAGATCCCAAGATGAGTGTTGTTGAGTGCCAAACTCTTGATAGGGAAAGACATTCAGGTATGGTTTGCAGTTCATACGAAAGTTGTAGCCAGTTTTTTTGATCATGAGAGATTTCCAAGAGCCATGCATCATTCAGCACATCATATCCCAATCCTCTTCCTCCAAATAAAGCCATTGCAGTTCCACTTATGCATCTCAATGAATTTCCTGAACGAGCTGATGGGGATGGATGAATAATCAACTCTCTCCATGTTCCAAAATGCTAAAACGATATGTTATATATATATAATTTTGTCACAGACGTTTTGTTTTGAAAGTTTTATCGTAGCAATAGGGTTCAACTTAGATTCTGATAAACATTAGAGTTCAAAAAGTAATTTTTGGAAGAAAAAAGAACGAAGAAAGCTAACGTCAAATTGATCAAATGCAGTAATTAGAAATAAGGAAAAAAAGAAGGAGGATCCTCTGTCCATTCTACCTTTTCCAATCCTATTCAATGGTTAAAACGACATAGTTTTGGCCATTTACAAGGTCAAATTAGACAAAGGATTCAAACTCTGAGAAAAGTTGATTTAGTCAACAAAAGGCTGGAAAGTTTGAAACAAAATGATGACACGGTCAGTTGCCACCACACAAATCGCCACAATCAAAAATTTCATTTCTTAAAAAGATGATTCTTAAACAATATTAGTGGTAATTTGGAATTAAGTTGTTAATAATTGGATTCTTAGTGTCATGTATACATAATTAAAACTCATGAAAATTTGCAATAATAAAAATATTCAACCAATTTGGTCCATCCAGTCATAAAATTTTAAATAAACTAACTTTTTGTTTAGGGATCGTTTGATTCTACTTCTATTTTTCTATTGTGGTTTTTAAGTTTTAGTTTTAGTTTTGGTTTTCTATACAAAAACCTGTTAATTAAGATTTGTAATATAAAAACTGAAAACAAAAATATATTTAGTCGAGATTTGTAATAAAAAACTAAAAACAAAAACATATTTGATTTTATCAACATATTTCTATTTTTGTAATTATACCCTTATGTTAATATTTTTAATATAATACATTATGTTTTTAAATTAATTAATTATCATTATAGCTAAAATTAAAATGCAAGCAAATTAAATATAGTTAAAAATTTACAAATTAATTGTATATAATAAAATTCTATAAATTAAAAAAATTATATTATTCTAATCAATAAAAGATGTCCATCTTTATCATAATTGTGGTGATAGTCTTTAAATCATCTGAAAATGTTCAAACAACCAAGAAAGTGTGCTTACCAGTGAACTTGAATATAGGATTAGAGAATCAGGAAAAGGACTGATAATACATGGATGGCCACCGCTGTTACTGATACTAGACCCAGCAGTTGTCATTTATGCATTTACAGGTCTATATTTAGTGCTCACAGGTCCTATATAAGACCTACTCATCTCAAGTGAGAATTGAACCTTATCAGATTCATTAAAAAACAAACGAAATTGGACAAGTTCTCTTCGATCTTTTGTTTTTGCATTGGACGAGCCCTTGGACGTGTCCGTGGCGATTCAAGAGCTGAAAAAACTGGCTTCTTTGAGATTAAAAACGAGAACATCACCGCCAAGTTCACCAAGTAGGGCGCTTCTCTCGTCTCCATCATTTTCCCTGACAAAATTGGTACACCCTTTTTGTGTTCTTCAAATCCTGAAATCGATTCTTGAAAATGTACATATTACTCAACCATGGATGTTGTCTTTTCCAGGAAAGAAAATTGATCTTGTTCTTGGGTACGTGGTATATTTATGTGTTGAAGACTGGTGTAAAAGCAGGTAGTATGCACTGCACGTCGTGGAACGACAATTGACCAGGAAGGGTTAAGGTTGAGAAAGAGGTGAAAAGGCTAATGAGTGGTGGTGAAGAGGTGGCAGGGATGAGGCAGAGGTCGAAAGCTTGCAGAATAACAGAAGTTAATGAACTAAAGTATTTAGTTTCAATTATGCTACAGCACTTCTGCGACACCTGTTTTAGGAGACAAAGATGACTGGAAGAGAAGGCGATGAAGATGAAAGTTCTTCGTTGATCTCTATGTGCAGAGACCTTTAAATCTTATCTTACTGGTTTTAACATCGATTCAGTTTTCAAAACATTAAAAATTGGACTTCATTTTGAATATGATTATTCTAAATCTTAGTATAAAAAATAATTTACATTATAATATTTTACAAAAAATAAGTAAATTGTTATTATTTAATATAACTTTACACCCTATTTAGAATATAATGAATATTATTTAATAATATTATTGTATTAAATAATGATTTATTTAAATCATTTATAAAATATTAAAGAGTAAAGTTTATCTATATTTTAATTAGATTCAAGTTTGAATATTTTTTATTTTAAAATTATTTTTTAACATCCTTTAATCACACACAACATAACACTTTTTATTTAGGTTTTCGTTTACTCATTTTTCTATTTTTATTTATTTATAACTATAAAATTATGGTGTAATTAAAGTGAAGATATTCAATATCACATAATTTTGATGAAGATTATACAATAATAACAATATCAATTCAGTAAAAATTTCGCTGATACGCAAAGTTTTGAGAATTTCAGTAGTACGTAGTCTTACCCTTAATGAGTAGAAATGTTGCTTTCGAAATATAAAAATAAATGATATTTTTTAGAATAGGATAATTGAAATAAAAAAATCAAATATGCATTTTGATTTTTCACCATTCTTGAAGGTCATGCACACAAAGCTTTTTCCAATTTATAAGTGAAAATGAAACTCTCTAAGCTTCTAATTTGCAAGTGAAAACATGGATTTAGTAGTCTTTAGCTTTATAGTTTCCACATTTGGCATACAAGAAAGTCGAGTTTGGAACATGTACATAAGACACCAAATTAAGTTACTAACTTAAGTTACATATCAACTATTTCTCATCTAAAGCCTAAATAAGTTTCTTTCAAATAAAGATTGAAGTTTAAAACTTCTTAGTTTTATGTCAACTACTAAAGTATCTCTCTGATTTATTAAACTAATGAAAGTTTAATTTGGAACTAATAATTACTTTTTGTGCATTCATTTTTAGTGTTAATTAGCTTAATAAAATTATATTTAGAAGTAATGTTTTAAAATGTGAACCAGAAATTAAACCAATAAGACAAGAGATTTAAGATTTAACTGATA
>JANSVB020000161.1:42555-52720 GCA_025504935.2 Erythroxylum haughtii | reverse complement strand
ATGGTAAGGGCCTCTTCCCATGTCTTCGATCCACCTTGTAAGCTATTGAAATTATGTATAAATATATATAGATACACACATACACACTCAACTCTGTATCGTCAGATTAGGCATGCAAAAACTACTGATGAAGGACTCCGAAGGTCAGGGGAGTATACTAATTGCCTGTAATAAATGAGCTTGTTAGAGGACGAGAATGGAGGGATGGAAAGAACACAGAAAAAGATAGGTTTAGGGTTGAATATTATTATAAATTATTTAAATGTCAAAAGTTACTTTTATTGATGGTCTATAAAATTAACTTTTTGACTTGATTTGTAAGAATTTAAAAAATTAATTATTAAATTAAAATTTTGATAATAAAATAACTTTAAAAAAATAAATTCTTTTGAACATATATTATTTTTGTTAACTATAAAAAATAATAAATTAATAACCACAGTCAACGTTTTTACTCTAAATTTTAATTTTTTAATCTTTATGTTGTTTTATCTTCATTTTTAAATTGTGCAGATAATAAGTTTCAATTGTGCACTTCAAGAACTAATACATCAAAAGCATAAGTTGTTGTTTCTTCATTTGTTCTTCAAGTCTTGAGAGCTTACTGTTTCTGCATGAATTTTCTAAAAGAGAGGACATAACTTTTGAAGAAGTTCCTTTTAATATATATTATATAAATTGATTCATACTTTGTATTTTTTATATGTGCAATAGGCATGTTCACATGCCGCAAAATCAATGGGTTAATCATTTCATATATAACTATTTGTTATTCATTCATTACTTTCCAATAACATTATATTAGAATCCAAGATTTTCAGTCATATGTCATTTTGAATTGAAAAAAATTAGAAGACAAGTTAATAGAAAAAGATTATGTAATAATTAAATAATATTATAAATAGATAAATAATAATTGAAAAAGAAAATAAAGTAAAATTACTAGAGAAATTGTATTTAACCTTGATAAATAAAAGGTTAGTAAAAATGACCAAACAAGTATGGAGAATACTTATATATTTGACCAACGTTTTAAAAACAGTACGAAAGTTAAAATGATAAAACAAGAGATTTAAAGTTTAAAATATTCCATCGATATTAGGTCGTCATAAAATCAACTAAAAATTGAATAAAATTAAAAATATTGAAATATTATTTAATCTATCGAAAATTTGAATTTTAACTAAAAAATTGTTAAATAAAAAATATTTGATTTATTTTGGTTTATAAAATTGAGATTAATTAATAAATTGTTCAATTTTTAACAAGAATTAATATAAATAAATCAAATTTTAAAATAAAAAATAAAAATAAACCAATCCAAAATTTTTACAATTAAGTCAAGTATAGCGATTCAATCTTATAATTATTCACATCATAAGTCTTCAAGTTGTAACTACTCTTATCAATCTTATCGAATTAATCAATCTTCTTAATTCACGAGATGTGGTGTGATAAGAAATGCGAAAGCCAACGACTAATTTAAATTATGATATCCAGGCATATATAAAAAAGAGGTACATATTTTAGAAATTGGAAACTCATATATTGAATAATATATGAACTTATATATATAATTAAATTTAAATTTAAATTTAAAGGTCAAAATGATATCATTTAGTTAGAATTTAATGAAATAATATCGTTTTGTTTAATGATTGAAATACTAATTAATTAATTAATTAAATCAAAATTGTTTTGTTAAATATCATTAAATAATTATATTAACCTTACATTTTGGTGTTTCTTTTATGTCAAAATATTGGGATTAGACTGAGTCGTATAAAATAGTGCCAAGAAAACTATATATCATAGATGTCACATTTATCGTATTCAATTAGATTTTACTTGATATCAAATTAAGAAATTGAATTTTAAATCAAGCTCGAGTTTTAAAGAAAGTTTAAATAGAATGATGTTATTTTGTTAAATAATTAAAGAATTAAATGGTTTAATTAATATCATCTTATTAAGTATAACAAAAATAACATCGTTTTAATATATCCTCATGATATGAACAAACTTCAAATTGTTCAAACTCGATCATTTTTTGAACAAATTGTTTAGTATGAATTCGATCAAATTTTAGACCGAAACCTATTAGAGTCCTAAAGGAAATTTCTAACATACACACTTTGATAATTAAGTTTTTATAAGAAAATTATATCAATGTCATATGTTTTATCTTTGGGAGCCAACTTTCCTTTAGCATATGTAACACCCACATACCCCCACCCTCCCCGGGAGGATATGTAGATGCTATACAAAACAGACCGAAAACATTCCAAATCATACTAAACATTCTTTACATGCATTTTAGCAACTCAAGCAAACATACATTATATATCATTAAATGTTATTTTATAAACAGAACATTTTATACATACTATGCTTAATAAAATACATGTCATAAATTCAAAAGTCAACCTATTTTAAGGTTATTACATACCATTTACATCAAAATACATTATATCTCATTACATTTAAATACAACTAAAAAACAAACTGAACATTTTCATAACAAAACATATTCTTCTTGGCTATTACGGTTGTCTTTGTCCCAGTCTCAAATCTTCTTATCAGCACCTACACTGAGGCAAAACAACTATTGTAAGCATATAACTTAGTAGAGAATAACTAAACATAATGCATAATGGTGATTGTTTTTAACAGTCGTCTAACGTTCATATATACATATTCAAATCATATCATAACAATCTTTAAATGTTCATAATACAGAAGACTCCAAGCATTATGTCTCATAATAGAATATAATTTATCAATGAATACAGAACAGTCTTGCATCAGAACAAAACTCATAAATATCATAACAGAATGTACAAATATCATAATTGAATATCAGAATAGGATATAATCCTTTCAGATCAACGTATAACTATAGTTATGCTCAAGATATTTCAAGTCTGCGCAATGCAAAATTTCAAGTCTTCCATAGGGCAAAAAAATCGTGCTCTGACTTCAGGGCAAAATCTGGATTAATCTAGGTGAAATTAGGCAAAGTTGTCTTCTAGAAAGTTGTAGATTATCTTTCTAACTTTCCAACGGTATATAGTATGAAATTTTTGGATATCAGAGTCGACGCTCTGAAGTGTATTCTGCTTGGTCTTAAGTTGACTATGCTTCGTCTTAGGTTATCCTTTTGCTTCGTCTTAAGTTGACTCTGCTTTGTCTTAAGTTGACCTTTTACTTTGTCTTAAGATGACTCTGCTTCCTTTTAGGTTGACCTTCTGCTTCGTCTTAAGTTGACTCTGCTGCGTCTTAGGTTGACCTTCTGCTTCATCTTAAGTTGATTATGCTTCGTTTTAGGTTGATCTTTTGCTTCGTCTTAAGTTGACTCTGCTTCGTCTTAGGATGACCTTTTTCTTCTTCTTAAGCTAATCTTCTGCTTCTTCTTATATTAAATAGAACATCTTCTGGTCCAAATTTGACCATTTAGATGACATAATCTATCTTTAAAGTCTTCATAAAAGTTGTATATCTTGAAGTCTTCTTTTAAATTATCTAAAGAACACCTCAATCTGAGTTCTCTAGAGAAAGTTATGACCATTTTTCCAATTCATCTATCCCTTCATCTAAGTTCATCTTATCCTTTCATCTGGTCCCATTTTTGACCCTTTAGATGATCGAACTTGTCTTTAAAGTATTTATGAAAGTTGTATATCTTGAAATCTTCTTTCTAACCATATAAATAAAACCTTAATGTGATATCTTTATGGAAATTTATAACTATTTTTCTAATTCGTCTATCCCTTCATCTAAGTTCATCTAATCCTTTCGTCTGGTCCCATTTTTGACCCTTTAGATGATTGAATTTGTCTTTCAGGTCTTCATAAAAGTTGTAGATCTTGAAATATTCTTTTGAACCATATAAAGAAAACCTTAATCCAACATCTTTAGAGAAATTTATGAGAATTGTTTCAATTCATCAGACCCCTTCATCTGGTTTCATCTGACCCTATCGTCTGATCTACTTTTGGACCTCCAGATGATAGAATTTGTCTTCAATGTCTTCATAAAAGTTGTATATTGTGAAGTTATCTTTTTACCATATAAAGAACACCTTAATCAGACATCTTTAAGGAAAGTTATGACAATTTTCCCAATTCGTCTGATCCTTCATCTGGTTTTGTCTGGTCCTATCATCTGGTCTCACTTTTGACCCTGAAGATGATAGAATTTATTTTCAAGGTCTTCATGAAATTGTATATCTTGAAGTCTTCTGCAAACCGTCTAAAGAACACCTTAATCTGATATCTATAGAGAAAGTTATGCCAATTGTCCCTAATTAGGTTCAATGTGATTGAGGACGGAACCTTGTTTAATTTCCTTCGGCCCAAATCTTTGTTATCTAACCTCCAAGAGAAGTGATCCTTGAGACAATAGATTCCTCACAAATTGTTCTATCTCTCCACAAAAAAAAAAAAATTGACAGCATTCCAAATTGATTGCAAAAAGTTTGATTGAAGGAAAGTGAGAGAATCTGTTGGAATAGTATGATCTGGTGTTATTTTACTGAACATGCTTCGACATTTTGAATATATCTGGATCTGTAGGGTTCCAATTAAGATGATTTTCAATGTGGAGTAAAATAGAGGCATAGGTACAAATTATATGAAGATGAACTGAGGATGACTAATGAGGGTAAATTGGAATAACCATACATGGTAACAAACACAAGCACATTTTATGATATCTAGTTTGAGGTTTCCCAAAATCTATTCTGAAGTTGAAGAAATGTGTACAAGCTCATGTCTTATGACTCTGAATGTTGGGCTCCAGAAATGGGTCGTATCCGTATCCACCAAATTTTAGAAATTAGTGTGTCCCCGTGTCTGTATTTGTGTCGGGTTGCGTGTCCGTATCCGTGCTTCTTATGATGAAAGAATCTATCATACTATATGAGCTTTATTGAACTGGAGTTAAGCTACCTATAAACAGTTTTATTGTTTTGAGAAATTCATAAATATTAAAATTTATATATGTCTTATAAATTAATGCTCGTTATGAAATTTGAATGTCTTTCTAAACTAAGGGTGAATTAATATATATTCATAATTTTATGGATTTCATACCTTCAATAAAATTTTCATAATATCAATTATACCTTTTATCTCAAATTACATCATTTTGATAATTTTATATTTAGTATGAAATTCAAATCTCATTTTTATCTTCTTATTTGAATTTTTTAATATACCGAATTATATGAGAATCATTGATATGCATAATTGATAACAAATCACTTACATAATTTATTTTCTTTTTATAGGTTAAACACAATCTTCAATGCATAATCCTTCTTACTTTAATTTCAAAATAAAAAAGATTAGTTTAATTCTTGAATATCATATCTTATATATGATAATTTTAAAAATAAGATATGATTTTCAAAAGAATCAACTAACTTGGTAGTTAGGTAAACTTGAAACATAATATTTTAGTGACATTTTACAGTAGCAAACCTTAAATTTAGTTCCTAAGAATTAGATAAGAGTCTTAACGGTATACTAGGAGGCTCATTTTAGACAAAAAGTCTGAAGGGTATAATAGGAGGCTCATTTTAGACAAAAAGTCTGAAGGGTATAATAGGAGGCTCATTTAACCTCTTAGGTCTTATATGGTTTAAGTTGAATATTCTTTTTATAATCATTTTTACACACATAGTAAGAGTCATATGTTATGATGTTAACTCCTATTCATTTACAACATATCTCTTTTATAAATGCAATACCATATAGATGTTGGTTCAAACATATTTAATGTTTAACCTAAATTCACTTGTCTACCATTAAGTTCGTCATTCTAAATTCTCATCTAGCAATTTTAGACAAATACGGTGACCATATGATCACTCTAAAACAATTTCCTCTTGACCTATCATCTAACTCGATATTCATAGTTTAAGTTTCTTGGTCTTTCTCTCAACTATCATCTTGATAAAAAAAACTTTAAAACCTATTTTATCTCTAATTATATCAAATACTATAAGTGATTGCCTGTGTGAAATGAACAATATTTTATTTTTCTAACATACCTTTTATATATCTCAATATTATATTTATAGTTTTCTAATGTGCATATCTTGGGTTTAATTGATATCTACTTACCATTTTAACAACATAACAAATATCTAGCCTTGTACATATTATAACATATATGAGACTTCTAATTGCACTAGAATAAAGAACTTTATTTCTTATGATGTAGATGGGCAAAAAGTTTTGTTAAGACCTTTGTTTTTACCAGTAGGATTATCAATTAGTTTGCAATATTGCACATGAATATATATTTTTAAATGGTCTCTTAAAATGTTAACTCCAAGAATATATAGTTAACCCATATCTTTCATCTCAAATTTGATTGACAACTAATCTTTAAGTTGCTTGACAAACTCATAGTCATTACATGCAATCAAAATGTCATCCATATGTAAAGACAAAATAAAAAAATTATCTTTTGATCTTTTAATATATACACTATGATCTTCATTAAGCATATGAAACGGTTACATTATGATAACTAATGTACCATTGCCTTAAGGGCTGCTTCAAACCATAATTCAATTTTAACAATTGACGCATTTTATATCATTGGTTTGTCTTTATAAAACCTGCAAGTTGTTCCATAAATATTTATCCTTCTAATTCTGAATTTAGAAACACATTCTTACCATAAATTATATGGTGCTCGTGTTTCCTTTCTAAATGATTTTTTTGTCATTTTACCTGCTAGATAATATTCATAAATAAGTAAATTTATTTGATGTAAATCACCTAAGAAGCCTTCTTTAGCTAATCGACTTGTTCAATTTTGGACAATGTGACCTAATCTAGTATGTCACAAATTTGTATCGTTACTAGATTTACCAGATGATTTAAATAGGGAATAAGTTGTGTTTTTATTTAATTGAACAACATCTAGAATAATAAAAACCATCCATTATAAAAACATGGCTATAATAAATGGTTTCAAGATATAAATATATACCACCATTGTAGAAATGTACATCAAAATAAAGACTAATAAATACTAATAGAGTAATGAGATTATGTCAAATCTTTAAAGCAAACAACACTTAGGATTATGGATAGAGCACAATGAAAATCTAATTTACAAGTTTCAATTCCTTATACAACAATCCTTGAGTTGTCTCTTATGTAAATCTATCATTTCTATATGGGATTTATCCCACTATGCTTTTTTATCTTTGACTGCATGGTTGGTTGTCTCGAGTTTGCAATCCATAAATGATGTAATTCAATTAGAAAAATAGAACAATACAATAAGATTGTATTTTTTTGAACTCGTTGTAATCGTGAACAAAGTGATTCTTATTATTACAATTAAAAAATTCAAAAATTTGTATATTATGCTTTTTCAATGGATGTTTTCTTTCTTTATGTAAGTTCTACTTTGTCTTTTTTGAGTTCTGAATATAGTGGGTATTTTTCTTGCCCTTTTTCCAATAACAGCCAACCACTGCAACAACACTTCTAACACAATCGGAGAGAATTCATAATTTTTAGTAGGATAAATAAACGAACTAAGTTGTCTCCTCTGACTAGTGATGGATTCTTTGCAGATTTCCCAATAAGACACGAAAACAATCAGATGAGTTATAATTTCAACGGATTTTTATAGGCCAAGATAACAAATTAAAATTTTTCAATGGCTGTTTTTACTTTCTAAGAAACCCCTCTTGTTTAAAACTTGGAGTTAAAAGGAGGATCTGTTCCATTTCTGTGTGCCAAGAGGGGTTTAAACGTTTGTTCGCACGAGGCAGCGTAGAAAATGTGGCGTCAAAAAAAGCATGCTTCACCGGCGTTCCCGGTGCCCAGCCTAATTTGATTTGACCCCACAGAATTAGAAAGCATTAGTTATGTCTACTGAGTGGGGTCCGAATCTACTGTAACCATCATCACCATCACGGGTGACTTGCGGGGGCAAAGCTGTAAACTGGTGCTGTTACTCTGCATATGATTTTGTATAAGTTTTGTCCCATGCCCTAATTGAGGAAGCTGTCCTAAAACTTTGCAACGTTCAAAAAAACATGCTTCCTTTTCAAACCAAGTGGGGACAATTTACAATTAAAGTAGGAGTAGGACCCCCTGAGCTACGTTACAAAATGCGATCAACCCATGCCCGCCGGACCATCATGCTTCAGCCCCCTGCACCGTGAGTAAAACCACCACAGTTTAGACCTGACGTGACCGTTTTACAGGCTTAAGGGCGAGATAACATTTTTAATTCTAATTGAATTAGAGAATCTAATTACGGGTTTATATTTATAGCTGACTTGACTAAATTATCTGGTTCCGTTTTTGGCATGTTCTTGCTGAAACTAATGTTTTGGTTTTCCGTCTTTGTCGTGTTTTACTTTTACAAAACGTTTTGAGTTACGTTTTTGTTCCCTGCCTAGAATTTAAGATGAACATAAGCTTGCAAATCAATAGCATGGATTCGTCAGGATGGCATTGGTATCTTATTGGGGCAACATATACAATGACAAAGAAGCTAGCTTGTAAAATCTGGCCAGGACTACAATAAAGCCTGGAGCCTTAAGAACCGGTCGAGAATATGTTGATGATGTCCAGGGAACAAATAAGAATAATAAAAATTGACCGTTAGAGGGTACGGACCTCTTTAAAAATAAGAAATTGTATAACCAATAAAACACTACATTATAAATATTAAATACAATATCTATAACTCACACAAGCATATTATAACTGTTTCTCTCTTTGTCTCTACTTTTTGCTGGCTTGCACTATATATATGTACTCCTTGAAGTTGAACCTCCTGGAAGCCACCATTCTTCGCATCTCCACATCTTCCACTTTCAATATCATTATATTCTCTAACAACATTTTTTATTTAACGCTATATTTTTAATATGACTTCTCTTATTTATAGATTTTTAGAGAAAATGTAGGTTTTACTTTTGAAAAAATAAAAAAACGCATCAACATTTTAGAAAGAAAAAAAGGCAAGAAAAATTCATTAAATCAGTGGCCAACTGATTCGATCAGTCCCGGTTTAACCAATCAAATGACCGGTTCTCACGGATTTGTCTAGTTTAATTAGGGACTGATTTTTAGAGATCACCCAAATTAGATAACCTACCGATCATCGGTCGAATTGGTCAAACCGATCGGTCCGGTCTGAATTTTAAAACCATGCTGACAACCCCTCTCCACGTTCATTCCGGTTGGAGCACCTGATCTTTTTTTGTGTTCTAATCATGTGGTAAACCTGAATTATAGCACCAATCCTTGTCAGTTTATAAAGTTACAATGTACTATTATTTTAGTTTCGATGTTTTGCGTAATTGGGTAACGTCATAATTGCACCATATTAAGACAGTTAGAACTTTGATATATAAACAAGATTAATATAAACCACATTAAATGTCTTCAACAACAGTCACGATCTACCATAACCATACTTCCGAAACTGCGGCCAAAAAGATCATTAATATGAGCTCTGTATAATATATTGTAGTGGATTCTTGATTTCAAAGAAGTGTATATATAAACACTAATATAAAAGAGTGAAATTATGATCTATTCAACAGTTAAAAATTTTGATTTATAAAATAAAGTATGCATTAAAATTGTATAGAAATATATTACTAGTAATATTTATTATAAATTTTGAAATGTCAATCAAAGTAAAATATAATTAAAAATATAATAACTCACAATCTTATGTCGTATCACTACAAAGGCCTTGGAGTCAAAGTTTGGTCGACATTTAACCTGACTCCTAGCCAATTTGACTTTTTGACTTTTTTCTAATCGTAAACGTAACAAAATATATTATAACATCTATAAATCACAATTCAAAAATATTAAAATATAATCAGTTGTCAATAAGGTTATGAAATTAAGTTTTGTGATCAAATTAAGTAACCTTTGTAGCTGATTGCTTCTAATATTCTCATAAATCCATCCACTCCGCCACTGTCACATTATCCAGCTTAACATCCTTTCTGTGTTTGGTATAATGCTTTTTAAAATGAAATCTTTGATCTTTAGATTGTAAAGAAAGAAACTTCTTGACAGCAACATGTACTTCGTTGTTTGTTCTCATTCCCTTGACTTCCAACTTTTGCTACAAAAAATTATAAATTATTGGTCAAAGC
>JANSVB020000161.1:29469-40140 GCA_025504935.2 Erythroxylum haughtii | reverse complement strand
GTATAAACGAGGTACTGTTGACAAAACTTTGTTCATTAAAAGATGTAAATCAGATCTTATGATAGCACAGATTTATGTCGATGATATTGTGTTTGGCGCTACACGCTAAAAAATGGTCGAAGAATTTGTTAGGCTGATGACGTCGGAATTTGAAATAAGCATGGTTGGTGAGTTGAACTTCTTTTTAGGTTTACAAGTAAAACAGATGAAGGATGGCATCTTTATATCGCAAACAAAATATGTTCACAACATGATCAAAAAGTTTGGTATTGAGAAAGCTAGACATGCACGAACACCCATGAGTAGCTCAATGAAGCTGAATAAAGATGAGAATGGGAAAAGCGATGATGAAAGCCTATATCGAAGCATGATTGGTAGCTTATTGTACTTGACTGCAAGTAGGCCAGATATCTGTTACAGTGTTGGTGTATGTGCTCGATATCAATCAAATCTAAAAGAAACACATATGACAGCTATCAAAAGAATCATCAGATATGTAAGTGGAACGTCAAATTTTGGGATTTGGTACACTTCGGACTCTACATCTTATCTAGCTGGATACAGTGATGTAGATTGGGCTGAAAACTTAGATGATCGCAAAAGCACATCAGGAAGCTATTTCTTTTTGGGGAATAACTTGATCTCATGGTATAGCAAGAAGCATAATTCAATCTCACTTTCAACCGCTGAAGCTGAATAAATAGCTGCAGGTAGTTGTTGTTCACAGTTGCTTTGGATGAAGCAAATGTTAGAAGATTATGGGATTGATCAAAAGGAATTAACAATTCTATGTGATAATAAGAGTGCGATCGATATTTCAAAGAATCTTGTTCAGCATTCCCGCACAAAGCACATTGATCTTCGACATCATTTTATTCGAGAACTTGTAGAGAGCAAGACGGTGATTTTATGTCATGTATCTACCGAGAAGCAGTTGGCAGATATTTTCACAAAACCTCTTGATGCGGTAAGGTTTGAGCAACTTAGAGGAGCCTTGGGACTGTGTGTCCTCTCTCCATAATTTCTGTTTCCTATTGTTTATGTATTTGTGTTTATTAAAAAAAACACGCAGAGTCTTTTTAAGGGTTTCAAATCCCTAATTTTTTTTATTCTTCTACTTCACCGTCCATTTTTCTCCTCCACCTTGGCTTTCCTCTTCAAATAAGCAACGCCTCTTCACTTCATTACTTCATTTTCGGTTAGCCTCTCCATTGCAAGAATTATTTTCCCCAGCAAGCTTCTTCAGTCGAGGTTCAAGGTGTGGGTTTTGTTCTCTTTGTGCTGTGTTATTTCGGTGGGGTTGTGGTATTCGCGACCTCCTCGGTTCTTCCTTGCTCTTTTGTGGTTGTTCTTCATCTGGTAATAGAGTTTCTCTTTTTTTTCAACTGGTTGGTTATCTGTGAAGCTAAAAATGTATTTCGGTATCACTGGGTATTCTTGGGTTTGAGATTTTTGGTGAAAAATCTGACTGATTTCTTGAGTTTTGACTGTGTTGAATCGTTTTGCATTGGGTCTGAGTTAAAGTATTTGGAAGCCATAAATTTGTTTGACTATAGTTCTGACTGTTTGTGGGCTAAATATCTATAGTGGATTCTAGAATTTGAGCATTATTTCTGACTGGATTCTGTTCTGAGTAAAGTGGTATCTGGGTATTAGAATATCTGTTGTATTGTTTCTGATTAATCCACTTTGCAGTATGGGGAAAAACAAAGAACAACTTTTATCTTCAAGTTCTAAAAAAAACAGTAGCTCCTACGCGAAGATCTAGTCGGTTGAAGTCACTTCCGGGTTTCGGCAGAAGCCTTACAGGAGCTGGATCCTCCTCGACAGTGCCTATCAATGTTCCTGATGTTCAGGAACAAAATGCTCCTTTTGATGATGTTGCAAGGGTGATTGAGTCCTTGGTAGACGACACCCTATCAGAATCTAAAATACCTCCCTCGATTCCTTCTGTTCCACAGCAAGTATCTCCTCAGGCTCCAAGAAAACGCTTCAAGATGAAATGTAACAAATCTGTCCGACCACCCAGATTTTTTCCATCAGTCAGATTACCAGTGGACAAAGCGTTTTCCTTCAAGTTTTTTTACCTCAGCTATTGCGCAGAAATGGAATAACTTATCTGATGTTGGACTAGTGATGGATAGACCTATCAATTTGGATGATTTTCGAAGTCAAGGTCTGCATACGTTACTCACAGAACGTTCCTTGCTTCATGCTTCCCTGTTACCTCAACACTATGACTCCGTCCTGGCTGAACGTATTCTTGGGTTTTGAAAATGTGGTTGATGATTCGCTATATGATGATGAGTGGGACTTCTCACCTGATCAGATTGCCACAGTCTTAACTGGTGGCAAACTTACTGCTTGGCCGTCCACTTCCGCTCTCCGGTCTTCTATGCTCACCCAAAAATATTTTGTTCTTTTTAAGTTGCTGGTCACAAATTGGATGCCGAGTACTCATGTGGTGACCATCTATATGGGCCAAGCCAAGCTTCTTTATGCTCTTGGTATGGGAGTTTGTTTTAATCTTGGACATCATATTATCGAATCCATGTTGGCTATTGAGAGTAAGCCTCACTCTCTCATATATTTTCCTTGCTTAATCTCACAATTTTTGTATTCAATTGGAGTTCCCAAGCTTGAATCGAGTGTCTTGGAAACTGTTCCTCTAATGAACATTTCTCCCTAGATTTTTCGACAACCACGAGTGGTGGACTTGCCATATGTTGCTTCGGGTCCTTCGAATACTTCGGGTCCTTCTACCGTCAATCCTAATGCTGCTTTATTTTCTGAGCTTGAGCGCATCGAAGGTGTTTTACTAGCTACAACTGAAGCCGTCCGTCGATTAAAGCATCAAGTCCTTCGGTCTCCGGATGCTTCTTAATTACTTTTTGTCATATCTTGTCTCAAAGGGGGAGACATTGGTGTTTCATTTCTTGTTGCTGGTTGTATTTCTTGTTGCTGTTCGGATTTGTGTTTTGGTTATTTTTCTTTCTGCTTATGGTGGCACATGCAGTTGACTATTGAACTGAGGGGGAGTAACTACAGTGTGTAATTCTTTCAATGTCCAATTACAGTCTCTTGTGTGCTGACTTAGCTGTTGAGACAAAAATGTCAAAAAATGGGGAGATTGTTAGGATTTATTTTGCATATATCCTATTTTTATTTTTATTTTTGGCATTTTATATTGGATATGGGACATACCATATATCTTGTAGATTTGATTTAAATCAGCAAATTGTGTGTTGGAGAGTTTGCTTTGGAATTGGGTTCTTGAATTTGCAACTTTCGGTATTGGATGTGGTATGGATTTGAATTTGGAGATATTTACCATATAAGCAAAATATTTGTTGGACTGATTTTTTGGGAATCCAAGTTTGACCAGGATTCTATCTAAACCTAGTTGTGTGCGTGTTGATTGGATCTGCAGCTTACGTGAGTTTGTGGTGATTGGGTGTGTTCGGGGTTTTGCAGGCTGCGTACATGCTCTGTTTTTGCGTGAAAGAGGAAGTCGTGAATTGCTGGAATTTTTGACTACTGCTCTTTTTGTCTTTTGATTCTTGATTGGTGAACTGATGGTGTTGGTAACTTTGAGCAGTATTTTTCAGTGGCTTTATCTCTAACAAGCATTCGACATTGTATGCAAAGTTGGAGAATTTTCTGGGCTCTTGAAGGTGTCAGATTAGTTGCTGCACAAAAGAGGATTATTGTTGAAGGCTGCGTGATCTCTTTGGTGGAGCAACTTGGTTATACTGTTGAATAATTTCATATCTGAAATTGTTGCTTTCTTGTTTTATTTATCTGTGCTTTTGGATAGAAATAGTCAGGAAAAATCCTCTGACGAGGTTAACACGAGTCGGTCGTGTTATTGGGCGTGAAGATCTTTCACGGGTAGTTAGGTTGAGGGTCAGTTACATAGATTGAGTCGTCTCGGGTAGATCAATCTTTTGTAATTTTTGTGAAATACTATGGAAGAAATTAATCTGGGTGAGGGCCCCGCAGACGTAGTTAAAGTGTGCCGAACTGCGTTACCAAACGTCGTTTCTTTATTATTTTGCAGTTGTGATCTTTATTTACAAATTTGTGGATAGTCTGCAAATTGATTAACGATTTAATTATTTCAATTGGTATCAGAGCCTTGGTCACCGATTCAAAACTTGGTAGCAAGTTAGTGCAGATCCGAGATTCGTAGATATGGCTACGAGAGAGGGTGCATCGATTATCAGACCTCCACTATTGGATGGGTCGAATTATTCATCATGGAAATCCCGGATGAAATTCTTTATTCAAGCTCAGGGGACGAGAGCCTGGCATTCGGTTATACACGGTTGGATGCATCCAATGATTGTTGATGATAGAGGAGAGACAATCCAGAAGGATCCATCCGAATGCACCAGAAAGGAAGAAGAGAGTGCACTGGGGAATTCACAAGCGATGCATGCGATATTTTGTGCCGTCGATGAAGGGCGCTTCTCCATGATTTCAGCGTGTGAAACAGTAAAAGAAGCATGGGATGTGTTGCAAACCATTCATGAAGGATCAAAGTCTGTAATATTTTCGAAACTACAAATGTTAGCATTGCGGTTCGAAGAGTTGAAGATGGATGAGCATGAGACAATTGGAGAATTTCATGAAAATTTGAGAGATATTGCTAACCAAGCTCATCAATTGGGAAAGAAGTACTTAAATGTGAAACTGGTTAAGAAGACGTTGAGATCGTTGCCACCAAGATTCATTCCAAAGATTGCAGCAATAGAGGAGGCTCATGATATTGATAACTTGTCGTTAGAAAAGGTTATCGGAATTCTCACAAATTTTGAGATAAATCTCTTAAGGGGTAAGTAAGAAAGAACCAAGGGACTGGCACTACAGGTGGAAGCAGGAAAGAAATTGAATAATGTGGAAGATGAGTCCGATGAGAATGAAGAATTGATTTTGCTTGCCCGAAACTTCAGTAAATTGCTGAAACGAATGAGGAAAGACAGATCTGATTCTAGACAATACGGTGGGAGCTCATCTAGCAACAACCCTAAACAACAAGTTAAAGCACAAAAAGGCGAACGAAAAGCAAGAAGAATTCCGTGTCATGAATGTCAGGGGTTTGGTCACATTCAATCCGAGTGTGCTAACACATTGAAGAAACAAAGAGGGAAGTCCTTCACCACCACCTGGAGTGAAAATGATTCTGAAAGTGATTTTGATAGTGATGAGGAATTGGCAAATAATGCAGCAGCATTGGTTGCTTTACACAGCAAAAGTCCAGTTACTTGTCTAGCAGCAACTGAGAAGGAAGTAACTGACAACAGAACAAGGAGAAAACTTGAAAATTTCAGAATCAGTTCAGCTCAAGATTCTACATCAGATTATGACAATGATAGAAGTAGCTGTGATGATGAAGTCAGGAATACCTATGAGAATTACAAGGTTTTGTATGAGAAATGGCTGAAAATGCAGAAAAAGAATGAGAGTTTGAAAGATGAGAATCTTCGTTTGAAAAATACTATACAAGAATTAGAAAAGAAGCTGGAAATGACTTCAGATGAACTTGGGGATGCGAGAATGAAATTAGTAAGTACTGAAAAGGGATTGAGGATGTTGAATGGAGACACTGAGAAACTAAATAAGTTGATTGAAACCGGTAAGGCTAAAGGAGACTTCGAAGGCATTGGATACAAAGGAGAGTCTTCAAAAGTTAATCAAGAAAAATCTGACAGATTCAGATCAGCCCAAGGGATAGAAGGACCAAAAAAAGGTAGAAGATTCATACCCACATGTCACTTTTGTGGGGTAGTTGGGCACATAAAGCCGAGATGTTATCAACTGCTACAAATGTTGTATGAAAGAAAGCAAGGCCGAAAAGATATGCATAACTCACAAACTTTTCAACATCAATCTTCAGCGTCCAAATATTCTTGGGTAAAAAAAAGTGAATTGCAAGCCTTCGTAGCATGTAAATCGATGAAGGCAACATTACAACATGGCTGGTATTTTGATAGTGGGTGTTCACGTCATATGACCGGAGAAAAGACTTACTTGAACGATTATCAGATATGTATGGATGGTCATGTGACTTTCGGAGATAGGAAGAGAGCCTCTGTAATTGGTAAGGGAACTTTGTGTGTGGATGGCTTATCTTCTCTCATGAATGTGCTTCATGTTGATGGGTTGAAAGCAAATCTGGTAAGTATAAGTCAACTATGTGATGATGGGCTGTTAGTTAAATTCAAAAGTGATGAATGCAGGGTACTTACTGAACAAGGTGAATCCATTGTGAGTGGCAAGTGATCAGCAGACAATTGTTACATGCTGCAAGTGATAAGTACGTGCAAATCGGCTGTTCATGAAAATAACATTGCGTTGTGGCATCAAAGGCTAGGACATGTGAACTTTGATCTTATAAACAAATTGACAAAAATGAAGGCTGTGAGAGGTTTAGCTAAGATAAACAAAGGAGGGACATCAGTGTGCAATGCATGTCAGATGGGAAAACAGCAGCGAGTATCACACAAAAAGGTCAGATATGTTGTCTCATCACGTATACTTGAGTTAATTCACTTAGATCTTGTAGGTCCAACACAACATGAGAGCATTGGTGGAATGAAATACTTTTTAACTTATGTGGATGACTATTCAAGATACACATGGGTAACGTTTTTGAAAGAAAAATCATATGCTTTTAAGGCTTTTCGAAGTCTATGTGTGCAGGTGATGAATCTGAAAAATCTGACCATATTGAGAGTTCGATTGAATCACGGAAGAGAATTTAAAAATGCAAGCTTCAATGAGTTTTGTAATGAATATGGCATCTCACAAGAATTTTCAACACCCAAAACTCCACAGCAAAATGGAGTTACGGAAAGAAAAAATAGAACACTCCAAGAAATGGCCAGATCTATGCTGAATGGGAGCAAAATGCCTATGAGATTTTGGGTTAAAGCGGTGAACACAACTTGCTACATATGCAATAGAGTGCATCTTCGAAATTTTCTAAACAAAACATCATATGAACTTTGGATAGGAAAGAGACCAGATGTGAGCTACTTTCTTATATTCGAAAGCAAGTGTTATATTCTTCGAGACCGTGAGCAACTTGGGAAGTTTGAAAGCAAAAGTGATGAAGGAGTTTTATTCTAATCTAACAAGTGATATTCTTAATGTGAGTGTTGCTTCTTTTGGTGTTGTTTATGTGAGGGGGAGGTTCATAAGTTTTGATGCAATTCGGCTGAATGTGTTTTTGAGATTTGACAATTTGGTTGATAATTCTCTGTATGATGATGAGTGGGAAGTGTCACCCGATCAGATTGCCACAGTTTTAACTGGTGGTAAACTTAATGCTTAGCCGTCGACTTTTGCTCTTCGATCTTCCATGCTTACACAGAAATACTTTGTTCTGTTTAAGCTGATAGTCACCAACTGGATGCCAAGTACTCTTGTGGTGACCATATATTTGGCTTAAGCCAAGCTTCTTTACGCTATAGGAATGGGAGTCCGCTTCAATCTTGGCCGCCACATCATCAACTCCATGCTGACTATTAAGAGTAAGCCTCACTCTCTCTTCTATTTTCCCTGTTTAATCTCACAATTTTTGTATTCCAATGGAGTCCCTAGGCTTGAATCAAGTATCTTGGAAACTGTTCCCCTGATGAACATTTCATCAAGGATTTTTCGGCAACCACGAGTGGTGGACTTGCCATATGTTGCCTCGGGTCCTTCGGATGCTTCCCTCTGCCATCAATCTCAATGCTACTTTATTCTCTGAACTTGAGCACATTGAAGATGTTTTGTAAGCTATAACTAAAGTCGTTCGTCTATTAAAGCATCGAGTCCTTCAGTCTCTAGGTACTCCTTAATTTCTTTTTGTCATCTCTTGTCTCAAAGGGGGAGACAACCCACAGATAAGCAATGTCTTTTTGGTAATTTGTTTTTGCTTGTTGCTTGGCTTCGGTTGGTTTTTGGTTTAGAATTAGCTTATGGTGGCATATGTACTTGAATGAGGGGGAGCATCAACATTTCATATATCTTTAAATGTCCAATTACTGCATACTTGTGTACTGGTTAAAAGTTGAGACAAAAATGCCAAAAAAGGGGGATATTGTTAGGATTTATTTTAAATATATCCTATCTTTATTTTTGGCATTTTTATTGGACATGGGAATTGCCATAAATCTTGAAGATGTGCTTTAATTGGAGATTGCATATAGGCGATTGTATTTTTTTTTAAATTGGATGTTGCTTGGGATTTGAATTGGAGTCATATTCCATATAACCATATAAGCAGAATTTTCAATGTTAAAAAAAGGATCTTATATTGTCCTTGTTTGGAAAGGAGTCTATTAAGAAAACTTAGGAAGTGTGCGTGTGTTACTGATATTGTACAGGTCACGTGCAACTAAAGAAGTTGACCTGGGCTGCACATGTGTTCTGTTGCTTTTGAGAAGAGAGTTGTGCATTGCGGAATGAGTTTTTTGCTGCTATTCTGTTTTTCCTTTGATCCTCTGTTTTTGAGCTGATTGCATGGGGGTCTTGGAGCAGCTATTCTTCATTGTTTTTATCTCTGACAAGCAGTCTAAGTATTATGCGAAATTGCTGATTTTTTTGAGTCCTTGAAGTTGATTGCAAGTTGCGGCACAGAGAAGGTTGTGTAGCTGATGGGTACTTGACTTATTGATGCAGTGACGTGTTTATATCGGTGAACAATTTCAGATCTGGGAATTGTCTTTTTTCTTGTTTTATTTGTTCTTGCTTTTAAGTAAAAATAGTTAGGAAAATTCTCTGACGAGGTTAACACGAGTCGGTCGGGTTATCGGGTGTGAAAATCTTTCACAGGTAGTTAGGTTATAGGTTAGTTACATAAATTCGGTAGTACAAGGTTAGATCAATCTTGTGTAATCTTTGCGAACTATAGTGAAAGTGATTAATCTGGGTGAGGGCCCCGCAGATGTAGGCAAAGTGTGCCGAACTGCGTTACCAAACGTTGGTGTCTTTGTTATTTTACATTCGTGAGTTTTTGCATTGCTTGTGTGAAGAATATTTTTAGAGAGTCTGTGAAATAATTCATCATTTGGGTGTTTCAATTGGTATCAAAGAAAGGTTATCGATTTAGAACTTGATAGCAAGTTGGTATAGATCCTAAATTCGCAGACATGGCTACAAGAAAAGGCGTGTCAATTACCAAACCACCATTATTGGACGGATCAAATTATCCTTCATGGAAATCTCGGACGAAATTTTTTATTCAAGCTCAGGGGACAAGAGCCTGGCATTCGGTAGTGCACGGGTGGACTCATCCAATGATTGTTGATGATAAAGGAGAGACAATTCAGAAAGATCCATCTGAATGAACCAGACAGGAAGAAGAAAGTGCAATAGGGAATTCACAAACGATGCACGCGATATTCAGTGCCGTCGATGAAGGACGCTTCTCCATGATTTCAGCGTGTGAAACAGCAAAAAAAGCCTGAGATGTTTTGCAAACCATTCATGAAGGATTAAAATCTGTGATATCTTTGAAACTACAAATCCTGGCTGTGCAGTTTGAAGAGCTGAAGATGGATGAGCATGAGATTATTAGAAACTTTCACGAAAAATTAAGAGATATTGTCAATCAAGCTCATCAATTGGGAAAGAAGTACTCTAATGTGAAATTAGTCAAGAAAACGCTGAGATCGCTACCACTGAGATTCATTAAAAAAATTGCAGCAATAGAGGAGGCTTATGATATTGATAATCTGTCATTGGAAAAAGTTATCGGTATTTTCACAAATTTTGAGAAGAATCTCTTAAGCGGTAAGCAAGAGAGAAATAAAAGATTGACATTACAGGTTGAAACAGGAAATAATATGAATAATGCGGAAGATGAGTCAGATGGGAATGAAGACATGATTTTGCTCACTCGATATTTCGATAAATGGCTAAAAAGAATGAAGAAAGATAGACTCTAGACAATATGGTGGGAGTTCATCTAGTAACAATCCAAGACAACAGGTCAAGGCACAAAAAGGTGAACAGAAGGCAAGAAGGGTTTGTTGGATTGAGTATGGCCTGAATATTCACAATATACTGCGGAAAAGACTATACAACATGAACTATAATCGAAAATACTTAGGATGTACGAAAATACTTTTATGCCGTGGGTGGGTTGATTCTTTTCGAATTCCAAGACAATGCAATGTGCGAATGCCCTTTATCAGTATCCACACGAGTATGCACGATCCGGGCTGCGGCTGTGGTGTGCTATCACGTCTTGAAACACTTTCCGAATGCTGCACGTTTTTCCTCTCGGATGGTGGCTAGGGTTTCGTGTGACAATAGTGTCTCATTCTAATGAGACCTAGGTTTCTCTATTTATAGAGAAACCCTAATCCCATTGAAGCCCAATAAATTTCGGCCCATTATATCTCATATAATAAAAGCCCGACAACTTAATTCAGTCTAATCCAATAAATATATCTACATATATTCATTCAATACCTAATAAATTAGGCCCAAGAGAATAAGCCCAGATCACATCACTCCTTGTGTGCGACCCTGTAGGCTCATTTGATGTTGGCAATGGGCTTGATCATACTTCTAGGCCCATAAGTCATAAGTGGCCTCTAGCAAGACATTATGACTACCCAAATCAAATGAGGATTGATAATCCGATTTAACCTGTAACTATGGTTATAAGCT
>JANSVB020000161.1:5281-16347 GCA_025504935.2 Erythroxylum haughtii | reverse complement strand
GCAGTTCTACACCATTTTCACTCCAAAAGAAACTGGAGAAGTGAGTGGTACAATGAACTGAGGTTCGGTGGCTAGTTAAGTTTTAATGGTTGGTTTGCTTGAGGCTGTTATATCATGGTCCGTAGAACATATCCATTTTCCCCTGCTACCTGATCAACTGAAAATGCCCTTCAAAAAGCTGCTCCTCTTCAAAAGAAGTTTCAGAGCTGCTGTCCGAAACGAAATAGGAGATCAGCAAAAGTGAGCAGCATAGGATTTGGGGCTCGACTTGATGATAGAATTGCCGGATCTTGAGCAACCCAACATGAAGGTCAGAGGATATTGAAATCAGTAGTGGGAGTGAGAAATTTCCACACTACTATGAACACTATCGAGTATCGACAGCATACACGGCCTATGATGCAGTCGCTTAGCCTCAGGCCGACAGCTGATTTTAACAAGAACAATCCAGGAAGTCTTCAATGTTACAGCACATATAAGCTGACTCGTCAGAATGAAGAGACATCAACTCAAGCAACAAGATCAACTTCATCGCGATCAGGAAGAACCACATCTAACCTCATCATGCTCCAATATTCAGACGGAACAGAAGCACCAGCCTGCACACAGAGCTCCACCACAGCAGGAGCCTTGCCTGAATACCTTTTCGTCATGTTATCAAGTGGAGGTCCATTCAGATGTCGAACATGCCAGACGTAATTAGGACCCACAAGATCATCTATAGTTGCTTCTTGCCAAGCATGCTGACCATCACGAGCCTGGTGTTTAGTTGCCTTGCACATTCTAACCTTGTGTCCCTTGGGACCTACCTGAACCTCAGGACAATAGCCACATGTTAACACACTGTATTTGGTCATCATCATTTTTGCCCCTGATATCATTTCGAACCATGAATCCATAGTCCTAATGCTTAATCGCCTCAAGCGGGTCATTATATCATTTGATTCTTCCAACTCAAGGTTACTTCTTACTTCATCACCTTTGGCATCCAAGTGTACATTTCCTCGAGTATCAATATATTCAGGATGCAAGTTGCTCCTAATCTCATCATTCTCTATCCCCTGCTCAAAGTCTACAATTCTTCCTTCAATAGAATATACAGGTTTTGTCCTTCTTTTAGTTGGGTACTTTTCAAGGTCTAGACCAGCCTGTATACAGAGCTCTAAAATGGCCGGAATTCTTGGGATACTGCGTCTCTCATCATGCACTACTCTTGGTTTTCCCACACGATCATAGAGATGGAAGCATCTGGGGAAGAACACCAAATCCCGCACTCCTCCCTTTCTCCAAACATGCATGGAACTTCGAGAACCACTTCCTGGACCAGTGCAGGTTCGAATTTCATGACCCACAGGACCAACATGAACTTCAGAGCAGAACCTGAGTACAGAATCAGATTTAGACCAAGCAAACAGGGAACGAAAACTAGCTTAACTTGCCGATTGTAAGCTATCGAAATTTAAGGTCTTTAACGCAGAACTCAGCTACAAGGATCCAAAATCGTCTCACTTGGAATGGAATCAAACCAAGATGAAGAGAAATAAGAGACAGGAGGGGAGTCTGATTTAACTTTTAGAAAAACAGCTAAGTGAAAATTGAGTGATGAGGCAATCAGCAGAGAGTTCAAAATTTCAGGGTGATATTGCACTTTCCCCGAAAACACGCTACTGTTCTGGTGATTATCTGCAAAAAGACTCGATCTTGTACCTGCAACGATGAACAGGAACGAATTGAACGAGTTTATTGAGGCCAGAGAGGAGCGATCCACGAGCTAGATAAACTCGGTGAGCGACATCAACGAGTTCGGGAACCAACAATCCGTTTTCGGGTGGACGTTCAAGCAACCTACAAGGCTGGGCCTTTCTAGCTTCCTTTTCTTTCTTGGCTCTGCGAATCAGTTCCTTCATAGGAGTCAGGTACGGTTTTCTCTCCGACTTGTCTCGCCTGGGCTTAGGTATGTCTGTGTACGGAGGATCGCCGGAGGCGTATCCACCGGAAAACAATAACCTTTGAGTCCATTGGTAATTTTGATGGAAATACTCACATACAATCCTCCTCCGAAGCATCTGGAGGTGGTGTGTAGCAGTAGAAACTGCATCAAATAAGGGAAATCATTTCATCGCCAAAAAGCAAAATTGAGGAGTTCCATAACAAGTGATTAGGACTAGGGCTAGGGCTAGGGTTAGCACTTAGCAGGGAGTTTCAAGTTGTATTCAAATTCTATTTTAATTTAATTAATTTAAATTTTAGATTAAACTTAAATTTAGAGGTTCCATTCAGTAATTTATTATTTATTATAAAAATATTATTTAAAATAAAATTACTTTAAATGACAAAATTGTAAATTAGAATACAACTTTATTTATTTATTATTATTATAAGTGATAGACTTATGATTCAAAATTAAATTGCAAAATTACACGTTTAGGATTCAATATAAATTCAAAATTAAATTAAAGAATTTAATAAATAAATTTAATTTAAAATAATGTTTTAAAAATTGGACCAATTAGACTAATTTAACAGTAAAAACTTTTAAATACCAAGTTTTTAATTTTTTCAGTTTGATTTAGTTTAATAACTTTTTTTGGGTTAACAATCAATCTACTTATTAATTAATTAATCAATTTTTATAAACTAATTAATTTTTATTTAACAATCTTTTTTTCAATTAAACTTCAAATTTTTTTATAAAAATAATCTTTTTCAATCAATTTTTAAATTCTACAATTTTATTCAATCTAATAGTTTAATACCAATTAAATCTATTAAACCTTAAACCTTATGTTTTACTTGTTTCTAATCTAGTTTTGAAAATATTAATTTAATGTAACTTTTCAAATTGAAGAATACAAATTAACAAATTTGATCTAACTACTTAAAGAATAACCAGTGCTAACAAGCAATGAGTGCAAGAAATGAGTGTTATTTGATTCAGCATACGAGCACTTCAAAATTTTCTACAACCAAAGGATAATTACATTTCGTTTAGGCTGATTCTTGACCAATTACAATATCCAGGCGTAGAACAGAAACAGAACCAGAAAAATCACATCAAAAGAAGAAATTAGAAAGTGGATGGAGAGACAGTGAGTGAGCACCATTGTTCAAGTCATGCATAGCTTTTGGGGAAGAACTTCTGTACATGATTTTGTCTAGTCATGACTATCCAAAACTTTCAGCCTTCATTAAAGCCATTCTCTACACTCACGGATGTTGGGAGGACTAGGCAGCAAAAACTTCTTTAGGAATAAAAAACACCTTGGAAGCAACCCACTTGGCTCTCAAAATGTGCTTCTCTATAGCCAAAAAGAGATATGTCAGGCCACCCCCTGAGAAAGAGATTCGGGGGTGGGTATGCTTTTCTTGATTTATATAGTTAGTGCCAGGTGCAGATCAGACTGCACAATCACCAACTGATGACGAGTCCGTCCCATTGGACGGGTCCTCCCCACCAGCCAAACTTGATAGGTGGTTCTCCTCACCGCTACTTGTTCGAGGTTTTCCTAATCTTGGTCGGATATTGGTACCCATCGGAAAGGGTTCCTGTACAGCCAAGATTTTGTTTTCACCAAATCAGTACAGCACATTCATCACATGAGGAACCAGATCCGTGTGTAAAGATCTCAGATATTATCACAAGGAAACTGCAAGTATTTTACCGGATCACCAGCATTTGGACCGTCAGTATGAAAGAGTATTGGGCGACAACGCTTGTCCTCGTTCATCAAACTTGAATTTTGGAAATGGGCAATAAGAGCAGCTTTACCCTGAATCCTGGCATAAGCAAGAGATGCCACCTTCTCACTGTTAAACTTCTCCCACTTTTTGCCATTAAATGCCTGCAAATGATGTTTTCTCTTATCATGTTAGCTTTTCATTTCTGAATCGGTGAAGAGTGAGAAAATAGCATTTTCTGACACAAAAGAATAGAATGGAGTAATTCAACAGAGTAAACTTCTTCGATACCTTATAAAATGGAATAATCTGCTGAGGATCAATCATGTTGACGAATGCATATCCCACGTTGCATTTGTTCTGTTTAATCAAAATATTCATTAGTGCTATGAGTGACAAGTGTGTGGGATACACCTAAACCCCAACAACCCCTACCCTCCAAAGAAGGTAGTGAGAAAAGCTTGATCCACGAAAGTTACTTGCCTTGAAGTCAATTGGCAGATAAAGAAAATCATAAGTTCCTCGGCAATGCTCATCAATTGCAGCCAGAAGCATCTTGGAAGTGTATCTAGTAGAAAACAGAACAGATTGGAAAAAATTAAAAAAAGACCAACGAACAAAAATGATAAAGTAAGCAGACAACAAATATTTTGATGTCAGAATAGTTTGATAACCACAAATTGAAATTCTTATGGCACAGGAAACTGTAATCACATTCGTAGTGAATAAAATTATAATGTAAAACTGGTCAAAGACAGTTGAAAGGGCAGTGAGGATTTTACTTACTTATTAGGAATATTCTTTATCATCAACGTTGTTCGGCTATCTTCACCACGTATAATGCGGTCAACATCAAGCTCAAACTGTTTCTTATCTGAATTGTTTGGATTTGATTCAATTCTGCGGTGGGAGAGATTTCTCACACATTCATTAGAAGAATCAAAAGAGACTGGATTTGTAATCATTGGATTCCGGCCTGGGAAAATGTGGCGTATCTGCTGACTATGCAGCCCATTACTTTTAGTCATGTCCATAGCATTTCCACCTATATGAGAGAATATGCTGCGGGATGCAATCTCCATAGGGTGTGGTGGAGAGCTACCAGGAAAGCCCACACTTCCAAGAGAACCCAAATGGAAACTAGAAGCTTCAGGAGACTCCCCTGAATAAGCATGCCGCATGTCCCAAAGGGACGGATTGACAGATGGGGCAGATCCAACATGGTGTTGTGCATGTGCTGCATTTAACATGATAGGAGGCGCTCTACGGAATCCAGTCATATGTGGAAGTTGGTGACCATGAACCCCATTAATAAATGACGATGAATTCGGCCAAATCATGTGGTTTGACTGATGCTGTTGGCTGGAGTTACCATTGCTCCACATGTACTGATGCCCAGGAAGAGTGCAACTCCCATTTCCAGGAGATCCAAAAGCTAGGGACAAGTTTCAGTTACATCAAAAAGTCAGTAAACATGAACAACATAACAATGAGGACATAAACATGAAAGTCAATACCAAATGCTCTACTTGAATTGTACGTTCAAAGAGAAAAAAGGATGAAAGGTCACATTAAAAACCCTAAATCCCAGAAAGATATTATTCATGTTTAGTCCTAAGTACTGTTTGAAGAATTACTTCAATTCCAGCATACTTTTAATAATTCATGATGCATTTCCAACCATTCAGTAACTGCTATTACGGTTAATTCTTATCTGAATAGGTGGATCAATATATGGCTATGTCAGTCAACCTATGAGCTGCTGATTACAATCTTCGTAGCAATGCAATTTTCACACAAACCCATATACATGCATACGTTATAATGTCACTTGATGCAAAAGTAGATGTGAATGAAAGGAGGAATTTGAATTAGCTGCAGTTGAGGATGCGTAAAGAGTAATTTAAGTCCTTAGGTTTCGATATCAATCAAAAAACAGAATCATCTGGCACAACAACAAATTTTATAGCAAGTCATCTTTTTATAACTGATCGAGCTTAAGAAAGTTGCAAAAAATGCACATCGTAAGCTTTTTATTATCGGCATTGGGCTCACTATATCCTTCTTTCATCTAAAAGTGCGTTAAACAACATAAAATGGAACACACAGAAAATCATAATGATCTGAATACCTCCTCCATTAATCTCAAACAGGTGCCCATTCGAGCCCACTCCTCCAATGTTCCTATTGTTGATCCCTTCTGTTATTTTTGAACCGACACTACTAGCCATGCCTCCCATAGCACTTGACGAGCCGTATGGTAAAACATTTGCCAAACCATCATGATACTCTGGAAGGGAATGGGGATGGAAATTTGACATGCGTTGCATACCGAATTTTATTTCATCCAATGAGCGATTAGTTTCACAAAGGTTGAATTGTTTGCCAACAGATGAAAATGTCGCAGGAAATGGCAAGTTGTTTGGCACACTAGAACTCTGGTGAGCCTCCATAAATGCAGTCACAGGTGACTGTACAGTGGAATGTAAAACTTGAGCAGATACATTTTCCATGCTGCTAGATGCTATTACACCAGGTGAAAACACTGCCGGAAAAAATTTATTATGAGGACAAAAAAAATAAGTCTTGTGAAACAACTGAAGTCCATGAAAATGAAGGTTCTAGACAAAAAGTATCATACCCATTTGCCTGGATGATAAGTCATCAAAAGGGCTTTGACATAGATTGGGCTCCTCATGCTCTAGCTCAGGCTGTTGAATAAAACTGCAAAAGAACATTGATCAATTATTAACATGGAGGTTACATGAGGGGGAGCCAAATAAAAAATTAAGCACATATCTAAAATAGCCTGGGAACAAATTGATACTGCATTCACAAATAAAAGTCACATATAACAAACACTGTCAAAGAAACAAACTAATATGGTAAAAAGGGGGAGAAAAGCCATGAAGTAATAACCAAACAAAGCACCGGTAAAAATCAATATTCACATAAAGAGATATTATAAAACAGCGCTACTTCTGTGGCACCGTACCATCTTGTTCCAAATGGATGGCTTAATTCAAGCTTGATCTGCTTCCCAGCAATGTCAGTCCGATCCAGTGCAGAAAGGGCTGCTTCTGCAGCTCTAGCATCATAATATTCAACAACTCTCTGATGAATGTGTGGGCCTTCATGGATCTGAAAACCAAATAATGTTAAGAGCATAAATTGGAATTTCTTTTACCTTATAAACTTGAAATCAAATGGCCCCCAGTACCCTTACTTGTTTAATTTCTCCATAAGCACCAAAAATGCAGTGCATCTCATTATCTGAAACAGAAGGATCAACATTGTAAACCACTAGCATGACCTGGTTCACATCCTTCCCTGCTGGATTCTCCTGATATAGTAGAAATGCAAAATAATCAAAGTGAAAATCAAAGACAACGGGCGCAAATTAAGGGCATCAAGAGCATTGTTATAAAAATAATAGTTCGCATTAAGTACATCAATAACACCAACAACAGCCCTGCTAAAAACCAAGAACAATATACCTTTTGAAAGGAATTATGTAGGTCAGCTTTTGTAGATCTCGGTGGAAGTGCTCCCCAAGCACCTCGGGCTGCCCTAATTTCTCCATATCCCTGAGAGAACAAAAAGTAAATGTTAAACAAGGTTGCAAAACATTGTAAGTTCGTTAACTTGCAAATTTAGATCAAATGAATAGTTGAAGAGTATGAATAACATGCACCTCAGCTAGAGCCTTGAGGTCAGAGTCTTCAACTTTATTATTAATATTCCCGACAAAAATTGATTTGGAAGGATTTTTGCCAACAGTTGAGCCATTAAGACTCCCTTTTCCATTTGCAACCAACCCAACTAAAACAGATTTTCGTTGGCGCTCAATTGAACTTTCATCCCCTTCCAATTCCATGCCTCCAACACTACTAAATAGATCAAAATCTTCCAGATCATCACCGTTGTAAACACAACCGTTTTGACCCAACTCGTCAGTGACCCCAGAAAACAGACTGTCTTCTGCAGGAAGAAGATCACCAATAGTCCGTGCTTCAATTTCTTCAAGAGATTCAAAAGGCTCCTCTTCCTTCTGGTGACTTTGAACAGTTTTAGCAGGTTGGTGAGATTGACTATCAGTCCCCAACCCCACTGCACAATTTGTTAGATGATTTGTCAGTCCTCTGGTTAGAAATAACTGTTCAGTGCTCCCGTATTTGAGAGGATAAGAAAAAACCATTTAAGGAGTTGAAAGATGATAATGCAACCCGTTCACTGGCATGCTTAAGACTTTGCCACGAGCAGTTCATGACTTCGTTCTAATGTATGTTCTAACATGCCATATAGCTTCATGCAACGGAAACCACAATTCAAACTGATCAGTTTTATGTATTCAAGGACTTACACTTTCTACTAAATACATCAGACAACGAACTTGAGAATAGACTGCTCTCCCACTGGGCACCACTATTATCAATCAGACTTCTTCCCAGGTTATACGATGCAGGTTGTGCGGACAAACTTGACCAGGACTTCGGATGATGATCCACAGAATTAATTGTGGTCTTATACATAGTAGCATTCATTTCACCCATCACTAACTTTTCTTTCTCATCTTCAGCCAGAACTGACTGTGACAGTGCTGAGCAATCCACTGACTTTGATCCAGTAGATGAAAATCTGTCCAAGGATGATGAAGCAACCAACTTGCTCCCCGGAGTTGGTATCATTCCATCTGTTCATATCAAAAAAATCATTGTTAGAATGAGTTGCATTCAATGTTTCTAGGTATGACTGTGAATAACTGCAAAAAAGCATATGAACTATTAACAAAAAGCTCAAAATGAATACTGTAACAGGGCATCAATCTGAAAGACACGTGTGAAGCAAATATAAATTGGAACATGCTAAAGAGAAATGACACTCATGAATACTAATTCACTGAAGAGAAACCATAGCATTCAAGAGAAACTAACATATCAATCCTTAATCATTCAACTCAAGGAGTCTTCATTGCTAATGTAATCCTAATGCCTAACCATGAAACTTGCTACAAAGTCCTTCCAGTTGATAACTTTACAGCCAAATTGCTAGATCCATCAGCGAAAATAAACTTGAACATCAACAGAGAGAAGTAGCTCAAAAAAGTAGGAATGCCAATGACACTCGCCTTGGTGACCAGGCAATGAATGATGCTTCCAGAACCCAATTTTTCTCTGCCCATTACAATCAAACTACTTCAGAACAGGAACAAAAGATGATTATACTTGTTTCAACAGGATTAGAAAATACAGAACATGAAACCAAAAATAGAGGGCATAATGCTGAATAAATAACAGAGAAGAGCCTACCTCAGCAGGAAAAACAACGTCATCAAAGAAATGGGAAGATGCTGTACCACCCCTATGATCCATTATCTCAAACGACATGGTGCACGCTTATATGAAAGAAACTCTAAAAGTCTCAAGTAAAATACACCATATAAAAGCAAAATTGCTGGCTATGTACAGTGCTCATATGTCTTCTCCTGAAAAGTAACCAAAAGGTCAACAGCTTCGCATAAATGGATAAGAAATGTTTAAAACATTTTAATAACATTGTATGAAAGTAGGTGACTGATAATGGAGGAGAAACGACCTCATGTGTCGTCAAATTCAACATAAAAGGTTATAAATGCAACTTAGGAAAATAGGAACAGTTACCCTACTGAAGAAATCCTAAAAAATATTAGGCTGCTAAATTGATGACAAAAATTTTTAAGGGAAAATGTAACAGAAAATCATCCCCAACCCCGCTTGGCTTAGATTTTCCACTTCCCGAAATTTCAGAAACCAAGAAGCCAGCAGTGGAAGCAAAAATAACAGCTCAAAATAAAACCAGGGGAATAAATTATTCAAGTTAACCATTTTTAAAATACAGTTCAACATGCTCAACAACGACGAACCTAAATTTACCTAACTAAGAATCCGATCGCCCTGAACAATTTTTAAAAACTACTTTATGAACTCCATCCCCAAAAAAGTTCCCACCATGTTACAGAACAACCCAACCCAGAAAATTTTCTACGAAATAAATAAATTTTCAGAACAGAATTGGCCAGAACAAAATTCAGAACAGAAAGGTACCTCTCAAAAGAAGTTCATAGACATCACCTCCACCTCCAATTCCACTCTCCCCCAGCTCAAATCAGGCAAGATTCAGAATTTGCCGAGGGAGAGAGAGATAGAGAAAGAAAGCAAACAATCCCGGGAAAAAAAGTCAAGAAACTACCCAAAAGCGAGACCGATCAAGGAAAACTTGATCAGAATTTCAAGGAAAAAAGAACGAACAAGTTAGAGCCAGGGATCTTCGCATGAGTCCCCAACGCGAACCTCCCTTTCCCTTTGCATGGCAAGCTATTATGTGTTGCCCACCCACACAGGACAGAGACAGCGAGTGACGATGAAGGAAAAGGAAAAAAAAGTAGAATAATTTTTCCCCTTTTTGTATGCTTCTATCTAATCATATCCCTAATAGTTAAAAGCAGGAAAGAACAAAAAACCAGAGAGAGAGAGAGAGAGATACAATTTTAGGATAATTCTCCTTTCATCAATTCCCAACTCTGCAACACCGGCGATTCAGAAAGTCAAGACCAGAAGAGATTCCGACGTGGCCAAAGCGAATTTCCGGCAAGATTTCGCTCGCCGGCAACTCGACTTCGGTCTACAGAGCAAGGAGGAGAGAGAAGGAGTTTGAAGGTTAGGGAGAGGGAGAGAGAGGGTGAGAGGAGAGGTGCTGTTAGTTGGCGTTGAAATAAAGACAAACGGAAGAAAATAAAAGAAATGGGAGGAGAGAGGGTGGGGTTTGGGTGATCTCAGATCATGTTGAGATAAAATTTAAGATTCGGATCATAGCCGTTCACTTCTAGATCGACGGCTGACGATTCCTCAGAATGGGGAGAGGAGAATAGTTAGACTCGTGTCGGTGAGTGGTTGGCTCGTCAAGGCGATAGCGGCTGAGCTGGGTTTGCCATTATTGCACCGTTTTTTTCTTTTGTTTATTTAAAATATATAATTTATTATCATATCATATATATATTTGATGAATTTTTTACTTTTTTATTTTTTTATTATTGAAGCACTCAGCAATAACTTATTAATTTATAATAATATTATTTATTTTTATCTCAATTAATTTTATTTATGAATTTATTTCAATTTAAATTTTTAAACTAATTTTGTAATGAAAATTATATTTACAATATTATGATGTTGCAAATATGTGATAAAAATTTAATTGTTAATTAAATCTTAAATCATATTTTAATTTTGAAATAAAATATATGTCACAAGTATATATTATGCAATTTTAAAATATTTTGATATTTTTAATTTTTCTTTAGAGGAATTTCTTCTTTTACTCATAATTTTTTTGCTTGTTAAAAATAACCC
>JANSVB020000160.1:890982-912494 GCA_025504935.2 Erythroxylum haughtii | reverse complement strand
ATAATATTTAACAGTAATTATAATAATATAACTAAATTTAATTAGTATATTTACGATTGATAATAATAATAATAATAATAGTAATAATAATATTAATAATAATTAGTAAATTTACGAATAATAATAACAATAAATAAATAAATTAAATTTAACATTATTATTAATAAGACATTTAATAATTAAAAAATAATAAGTTCACAGTTGATATAATATTTATCCTTATTATTTTAAGAACAAGCAAAAAATCAGATTTAAGAATAAGAATAAGAATAGAAATAATAATAATACTAATAATAATTATAGTGGTATAATATTTATCCTGCATATTATACAATAATTTTAATTATAATTATACATAATAATAACAATAATAATAAATATATTATTATTATTATTCTTATATAATTTGTATTTATTATTATTAAAATTTCCTTATAATTATTATTATAATTATTGTTGTTATTTATTAGTTATTATAATAATGGAAATATATTAGAATTTTATAATAATAATAATAACATTCTAATAATAATAATGATAAAAATAATATAACATTTATTAATAAGTAAATAAAAAACAATTATATACACTTAATAATAATAACAAAATTATTAATAATAATACTAATGCTTTATTAAGTATCCTGGATAAAATAATAACGTTATTAATTTTTGATAATAATAATAATTATGAGGATAATTATTTCCTTCTATTATTTTTATTATAATAATGCTTGTAAATTTCACAAATACTCAGCAATAGTATATAAATAGTATATAAATTCACATGGCTTTGATGTGATGACGCGGGCTGTCCAAGCGGCTTGCTTTTAAACTTTCATTTGATTATTCTGCAGAACAAGCACGTGGGTTTACATTTACAAGCAAAACCCGCGTCGTTTCTCACTTAGACAGGGTTGGACAGAATAAGCTTAGAGAGACGATTCGGACTCCTCAAAGTCGGCTTCAAAAATGCTTTAATTACCAAGAAAACAAGTCTTTAGGTTGATAAGAACTCATGCATGGAAGTGATGAACCAGAACAAGCCCCAAAACTGCTACCTAAATTCTGCCATTAAAATACCTTCCCCAAGATATTATGCACACATTCCAACAGATACTACTGGCCTACAGAACAAAACTCCATTCGATATCCTCGTCAACAATCAAGAGAGAACAAGACAAGACAAAGACAAAGACAGGACAAGTTGTCTCTTTTCTTGTCTTCCTACACACCACCGACACTTCAATTATTATACTCGGCCAATGTTCAAGTTCTTCCTCCACAACCCAAGTGATATCTACTCTGCAGAGCTAAACCTCAGCTCACATGGCAATCCAGAAATGGTTTCCACTATTTCTGTTATTGGTTCACATTCTGTGCGTTCAAGCAAAGTACATAGCTTACAACACAAGTTCAAGAATAGTTCCAGGGAAGATCAACGTTCACTTGGTGCCTCACTCGCATGATGACGTAGGTTGGTTGAAGACAATTGATCAATACTACGTTGGTTCCAACAATTCCATTCAGGTCCTCCCCTCCATTAACGTAGTTTTACTACATATCAGTGGTTGGTTTGAGAAAAAAGTTGCTAACTTGCTGCGATTTGTTGGTCGGTGGTGTGTTCTACAGGCAGCATGTGTCAAGAATATACTGGATTCTTTAATTCCAGCGTTGTTGGCAGATAGGAACCGCAAGTTTGTATTTGTTGAACAGGTTTTTATAGTTTTGCATGACCTGAACATTTCATTCTGTGAAGATAGTTTTCGATTTTTGTTACCTTAGAGATTTAATTTCCTGAAAAAATCATGACAAAAGGTTCTGTTATCTATGTTACAGGCATTTTTCCAACGTTGGTGGAGAGAACAGAACAAGAAAGTTCAGAATAAAGTCAGGAAGCTTGTCAGATCCGGTCAACTTGAGCTAATGTAGCATAAAATCCACCCATACATACACTTCTTGTTGTTTATATTCATTAACATAGAAGATTTGGATTGGTTATGTAAAATGAGATCATATTATCACTTTTCCTAGGATTAGAATTGGATGCATTGAGTTCTGGGAAGCAGTTTTTTATGAACTTGTGATGTAAACTGTTGTTCTGGATCTTTGGATTGCAGAAATGGAGGCATTTGCATGCACGATGAGGCCACAGCACATTACATAGACATGATTGATCAGACAACTCTGGGGCATAGATTCATCAAACAAGAGTTCAATGTGACTCCTAGAATTGGTTGGCAAGTCGATCCCTTCGGACATTCTGCAGTTCAGGCTTACTTGTTGGGTGCACAGGTTTCTAATTCAGATGAATATTTCTTTTTTGATCTTCTCATTGATCATGATCACTCGTCGACAAGTTTGATCTTTTGGGATTTGCTTCTATGAGTGGTTAGACAGGGGGACTTGTTGGTAAATAAAAGCTGCTATGCAGCTTCACATCCAGCAAATTTATTGAACACAATCTCTGGTTTCAGGTTGGATTTGACTCTCTTTTTTTCGGACGAATCGACTACCAAGACAGGATTAAACGGAAAAATGAGAAGAGTCTTGAGGTTGTCTGGAGGGGCTCTAAAACTTTTGGTTCATCAGCACAGGTTAGTATCTTCACCTGTTTCCTGATTGTCTATAATGCAGTCTAAGATGCCTGATAATATAAGCACACATCCAAATCAACAATTATCTTCTTTTCAAAAGTTCCTGCTCATTACTTTTTGATTATTCATATTAATTGTCTTATTGAGTTGCAATTGTGTAGATATTTGCTGATGCATTCCCTGAGGGTTATGGAGCTCCAGGTAACTTCTACTATGAAGTGAATACTGAGAATTTTGATTCCCCCATTGTCCAGGTAAACCACAAGGCAGACTCGTTTAGTAAATAATTCTTGGCAATTCACTTTCAAGTTTATATTTCTTCAATATGGTGATTCTTGTTGCTCTTCTTACGTCGAAGGATGATACCGATTTGTTCGACTACAACGTCCCCAAGCGAGTGAATGAATTTGTATCTGCTGCAATGACTCAAGTAAGATCATGATTCTGTTTCTTCACTTTGATTCTTGAGCTCTCTAGTTTGTTCTGAAGACTTCTATTCAGATTCAATAGCATATCACCTTCCATTCATAGACTTACTGACTTGAAGATTGAGGACCATGTATCTTATTGATAATCTTTTCGCTGTTACAAGTATAGGAGTGGAAGCTGTTGTAAGAACTACTTGATTCTATCACCTTCCCTACAGAATTACTTCTTTAATCTTTGTTGCTACTCCAGTATTGTGTTTATATGAATAGGAAGTCTTACCGTTTCCAGGCTAACATAACTCGAACGGATCACATCATGTTTACGATGGGGACGGATTTCCAGTATCAATATGCCGAGACATGGTTCACGCAAATGGACAAACTTATCAACTATGTAAATCAGGTTAGTCCTAACTGAGATAGCTCATGATATCTAAAGAGGCAATGAATAGTTAGGTAGCTTTCATGTGTTGTTCCATGTAGAAAGAGGATTATAAGTTGATAAAATATCGTCAATAGGATAATCTCTGTATTATGATTCAGGTTGATTCTGATCAGGGCGTTCCTAATATTTTATGCTAATGGAAGTTCTGGATTGAAATACTTGCAGGATGGGCGTATCAATGCCCTGTACTCTACCCCTTCAATATATACCGATGCTAAGCATTCGACAATGGAATCCTGGCCTCTCAAGACCGATGACTACTTCCCGTTAGTTCATTCAAACACCGATTGAATTTTACTTGCATTTAGTCTCTCCCTGCAGTTTTAACCTGTCCAATATGGTTCAAATGTATCAGCTATGCGGACAGAGAAAATGCTTACTGGACAGGATATTTTACAAGCAGACCAGCCCTCAAAGGCTATGTTAGAAAACTGAGTGGCTACTATTTGGTAAGACCAGATTGATTATCTTGGGGAATTCTTGAACAAATTATGCTCACTGAACAGCAATGATCATACAGGCAGCGAGACAACTAGAATTTTTTAAAGGGTTTAGTAAAGCAGGACCTAACACGGAATCTTTGGCCGACGCTTTAGCAATTGTTCAACATCATGATGCAGTTGCTGGCACAGAGAAGCAGCATGTTGCTAATGATTATGCAACACGGTTGTCAAAAGGTCATGCAGAGGTTTGTTTTCGCTATTCCAGAAGCTTTTAATGCTAAATTTTAGTCAAGTCTAATAATGTTTCTTTCAGGCTGAGAAAGCGGTTGGAGCATCCCTTTCTTGCATAGTAGATTCATCTTTGAAAACTGGTTGCATCAATCAAGTGAATAAGTTTCAGCAGGTAAAAGAGCTATTCTGCTTAAATTCTGTCTTGTTTTACTTTGTATCAACCTCCTACTTCTAAGGATTTGGTTGACACTGATCCCTTAATTAGATTGTACTTCTGGCGGCTGATTTTGTTGGGATTTACAGTTTCACAAATTTAGATATAGAAGTACAGTCGTCGTTCATTCCAGTCTTGCAATTATGAGAACTTCCATGACTCATTTGTCAACCATCATGAACATAGTTGATACATCCTGGAGCTATATTGGTAGTAAAAGTTTTCCAATCGGGCTTTATGCTATATTTACATGTGGCTCTCTCTTTTGTTTCAACTGTTTCAGTGCCCTCTTCTGAATATAAGTTACTGTCCTGCATCAGAGGTTCATCTGTCAAATGGGAAAAGCCTGGTAAGGACTAAGGAGATAGAATGAAATTTCACAATCTTGAGTAGAATTGTCATTTCACTGCACTAAAACACATATCGTTGTGATATCTTCTGTAGGTGGTCGTTGTTTACAATTCCTTGGGATGGAAAAAGGAGGATGTTATAAGATTTCCTGTGAGTTCGAAAAGTCCGATCACTTCCTGAATAACTCAGTTTCCATGGAGGGAAACCACGTTCAACTAGATTGTATATAATGTGTATATAGTCCTCATGAGTTGCCTATTGTTACAGAAAATATACAGAAACAAATAAATTCTGGAGAAAGATATACAGCTTCACATGTATAGTGTTCATGTTCTATATGCAATCTTCTGACCTGGCCTAACTTGGTGTAGGTTATAAATGAGAACGTCATGGTTAAAGATTCAAGAGGAAACAGAATTGAATCTCAGCTTTTACCTTTATTGGATGCCTCCATAGACATAAGAAACTATTATTCTAAAGCATATTTGGGCGTCTCTCCCAATGTCACTCCCAAATACTGGCTTGCATTCTCTGCATCTGTACCTCCTCTGGGTTTCAACACCTATATTATTTCGCCCGCTACATCAATTGATAAGCAAGGTGGTATGCATGGTAATTTTTGGACCTGAAGTAGTTATTACATAGAAGAAAGGTTTTTTTATAGATTTTAACGTGAGAGATCCGGTTGCTCCTTTTCTCTTTATGCCTACAGCTGCAACTTCTGACATGCAAAACCTCAGAACAGAATCACCAAAAACAGATGGAGTCCAAATAGGGCCAGGAAACCTGAAATTAATTTATTCCAGGAAAGAAGGAAATCTTAACACGTACATAAATAGCAGAAGATCGGTATGTTACCTTCTAATTTCTTCTTCCCGATATGTTTGTTATTCATTGATATTTATCCTTAAGTTTTAGGAAATAAGGTATATTTCTAAAAAGAGCTTGCACCTGAGTAGTTTGAATCTGTACTTCAAGGTAAAAGCTTCTCTGGAGCAAGTGTATGGCTATTATGCAGGGTATGGGACAACCAAGAACGATACACAGGTATTACAACCTTCTCATTCGATTATCACCTTTTTGCTGTATCATTGTCCCATCAGACATGGACAAATTTGTTTAATGCTATGGAATTCAACTTCCTGAAGGCCTCCGGAGCATACATCTTCCGTCCAAATGGGAGCTATCCTATCGAATTTGACGGAAAGGTAGAAAAGATCCTCTGGAGTGCTTAACTCATGAAGAGTTTGTTTTTACTTTCAATGAAATATTGAGCTATATTTCAGGTTGATCTAACTATTTTGCGGGGGCCATTGCTCCATGAAGCACATCAGCGAATAAATTCGTGGATTTATCAGGTATTTTGTCTCATTCCACAATTGATTCTGAAAATCAAGTTGTAAGTTTCAACTTTCCAAGTCCAGAAATAGAAATATTAGTATAGTAGATACGTTATGTAAGGTATCAGGAAGGTTGTGTACTTATCATCAGCTTGAAGTAGCAACTGATGAGATGAGGGAAGGTGCTAATTCAACCACAGTAAGCCAAAGGACATCCTTTAACTTACAGTCTACAAGAGAAACTATTTTCAATAAGAAAAGTGTCTCTTACAGTTCAAAATTATAAGTATCAAAGATTTGTGATATTATATAGCTATTGCTTTCTGTGACTGATCCATAGTTGCATAAACAGGTAACCAGATTATACAAAGGAAAAGAACATGCTGAGTTTGAGTTCACTGTAAGTCTAATAAAATTTTGTTAATGTAAATCTGTGCTTTCACCTTTAATGTTTCTCTGCAGAGAGTAAACAGTGCCATAGGAACAATTCTCACCAATTTTGTCAACATCAGGTTGGACCGATCCCGATTGATGATGGAATTGGCAAAGAGATCATAACTAAAATCATAACAACTACAAAAAACAACAAAAGATTCTATACGGATTCAAATGGCCGTGATTTCATTGAAAGGGTATGTTCCTTATTTGCTGAGGTACTTTTCAAAAAAGGCCATTGTCACATTGCTATTTTGTGTTAATGAAATTTTCTCTTGCAGGTTCGAGATTACAGAAAAGACTGGGATCTGCAAGTAAACCAGCCTGTAGCAGGAAATTATTATCCGGTATAAATGCTTTATGATTGGATTACACTTAAACGGTCAGTTACTTGAAGATTGTTTGTCCTTCTGTTAGAAAGTTGTCACGTAGTAACCTCCATGACAGACTCCTTCTCGGACCATAGTTACTGATTAAGTGCTTTTCTGCTTGGAAAATGAGTGAATATGCTGTTGCATAAAGTCTTGGATATGCAACTTCTCAAGATATCATCTTACTGTGTTCTGTGGAAATTATCAATAATACATAGCATATCGCTAGCCTAATGGAACCGCCAAATTTGGCTACTGAATTACAAACCAAGAGGAAATTGAGATGCAACTGATGAAGAAAAATGATAAGGGCTTTAGACAATAGTTTAGTAGTACTTTGACCTTCTTCACACCACTGAAGTTTTGCTTGCCCATACTTGCTTAGTTGATTATTTTTTCAGCCATCCTTATGTTTGTTTTCATCACCTCAGGTTAATCTTGGAATGTACATGAAGGATAACACCTCAGAGGTATCCATTCTGGTTGATCGAGTTGTAGGAGGGTCAAGTATTGTTGATGGGCAATTAGAAATCATGGTCCACAGGTTCTTCCTAAAATCTTTTTCTGCAAGTAGATAAGCTAACACTATTGTCGAACTTCTGGAATAAATGATTTTGTTTTTCCTATAGGAGGTTGATCAAGGATGATGGTAGAGGTGTATCAGAGGCACTGAATGAAACAGTTTGTGTTCATAATGAATGTACAGGATTAACAGTAAGCACATTTCACTTCTGCAGTATAGACTCCACTTTAAACATTCTGCTTAAATCTATTTTACTTGCATTTACAGATTGTGGGAAAGTATTACCTCAGAATTGATCCTGTCGGAGAGGGAGCTAAGTGGCGTCGATCATATGGTCAAGAGATATATTCGCCATTCCTCTTAACCTTTGCAGAGCAGGTGAAACTCAGGGCAGTGATGCATTTAGGTTGTTAAATTATGCACACCTATTCTCATGTTATTATAAACATTTTGCAGGATGGAGATCATTGGACAAAGTCCACTGGTGCAAAATTTTCTGGGATGGATTCTTCTTATGTTTTACCTGACAACGTGGCAATTATAACTCTTCAGGTGTGGAACTTTCTTTGTTATTGAAGACTGTCTTAGGCATAAACATAAAATCAGTAAAAGTTAACTCCAGAGGCCTGTGTTTTCAAGCAGATTGTTCAGTCTGTCTCTCGATTCAAAGCCAGAACTCATTGATTTTTGCCAAATAAGCTACCTTGCCATTAATCTTTTTATAGTTCAGTACCTTATGCTTAAACTGCAGGAATTGGAGGACAGAAAGGTGCTAGTTCGGTTGGCACACTTGTACGAGGTATGTACTGATCAGTTTATACTTCTTAAATTTCATATTCAGAGATCCCCCACCACTTTAGTTCCCATTTCAATTTCCAACTATTTCTTTGCTTTAAATACAAGATTGGAGAGGACAAAGGTCTCTCGAATATGGCAAGAGTTGAGCTGAAAAGGGTCTTTCCTTTTAAGAAGGTAAGATAAAATGGCTGCTCAAAGATGACATTTTTAAGGCTTGTTAGCACCAGAAGTACATGATTATAAGTAAAGTTTCAATCTTGATTGAATTATTAGGTAAACAAGATCACAGAAACAAATTTATCTGCAAACCAAGAAAGAGAAGAAATGGAGAAGAAGAGATTGGTTTGGAAAGTAGAAGGAGATTCTGGGGAAGAGCCAAAGGTGGTGAGAGGATGTCCTGTAGATCCAGAAACACTAATCGTTGAGCTTTCTCCAATGGAAATCCGTACCTTCCTCGTAGAATTTGCTTCTAAATAAGGTCCATGCAAGGCAATGCAGATTAGACATGGACTTGCCTCCACTTTGAGTACACCATTTCTTGTTCTGTTACAATGAAAAGACTAAGTTGGTCTCAATCCAATAAGTTCATCTGATTAAATTAACATCTTGAACAGTTTATGAAATCGTCCAAGGAATTAAAACTTGGACTGGAATTGTTGGCTGTACTATAATAAAGAATCATATAATTCATCCATCCAAGAACATCAATTCAGAAGGAAAACGATATAGACATACAAAAGTTTCATAATCTCGTTATCAAACAAGAGCAAAACAAAAACCAGTTATCTCTCTTCTCGTCTTCTTGCATACCCTTCAATGTTTAAACCTTGGCCAATGCGCAAGTTTGACCTCCCAAAACTTAGCTACTCTCCAAGCTATAACATGGAAATCCATACATGGTGGCCTGTATTGTTGTTTCTGGTAACGACGATGCAGATTCTGTGTCTTGAATCCAAGTACATCTCTTACAACACGACTTCCAGAATAATTCCAGGGAAGATCGACAGTTCACTCGGTGCCTCGTGTTGGTTGATTGAAGACTGTTGATCAGTGCTACGTTGGTTCCAACAAATCCATTCAGGTTCTCTCTTTTGTTCAGTCTCTTTAGAACCTCCATTAATGAAACTTGTCAATCTTCAGAGTGACCCATCAATTTTGAATGTGTTCTACAGGGAACCTGTGTCCAAAATATACCGGATTCTCTGGTTCCTGCCTTGTTGGCTGATAAAAACGGCAAGTTTGTATATGTTGAGCAGGTTTTTTCAACAGTTTTTTATTGAATCCGGAGTTTCTCAAAGATTTCATTGATAAGACAAACTATGAAAAGATTTCTTTTATCTACTTTACAGGAATTTTCCCAGCGCTGGTGGAGAGAACAGAACAGGAGAGTTCAAAACAAAGTCCGGAAGCTTGTCAGATCCGATCAACTTCGAGCTAATGTAGCAAAAAACCCACCTACACTTACTTTTCTTCTTGTTCATAGTCGATATTGTATAGTTTAGATTCTTCAGACATGGAGATATCAGATGTGTGCGCGCATGATGAGACAACAACACATTATATAGACATGATTTATCAGACAACTTTGGGACATAGATTCATCAAGCAAGAGTTTAACATGACTCCTAGAATTGGTTGGCAAATTGATAATTTTGGACATTCTGCAGTTCAGGCTCATCTGTTAGGTGCAGAGGTGTATAAACCCAATTTGATTTCTTACATACCTGTTCAATGATCTAGTTGTTTCACTCATCAGCACCCATATGATCGTTGGAGTTTCTTACCCGGCCTGCCTTACTAGTTTAGTTTCTTCGACACATTAGCCTCTGGACTTAGGTTGGATTTGACTCTCTCTTCTTTGGACGAATTGATTAAGTGTCTGTTTGGTTCAACTCTTGGAGAGTGAATAAGTACTTTTTTCCACCACAAAAGCTGTTTTTTAAAACTGAATGTTTGGCTGTAAATTCTAAATGTACCTTTTTTTATATATAAATGGCTTTTTTGGAAGCTAAAATATAACTTTTTGATAAGCTCAAATTTGAAGTTTTTCAAAAAAACATTTTTTCAGGTAGATTTTTTGGATCAATTAATAAGTCTATTTTTTAGTTCCTTTTATCTTTATGTTTTACACATAATTCTCACAATACCCACAAACACATCTTCACGTTTATTTTGAAATTTATATAATATTATTTGACTTTTTTATATGTTTTAATATTTATTTTATATTAGTTTTACTTACATTATAATTCATATAAAAGATTTGATTAGATATATTTTTATTTATGTTTTATATGGTTTAAAATTATATAATAATTACTATATTGTGCTTTGCATATTGTTTAATATATTTTAAATAATATTTATATGTATAAATAATTTTTATTACAAAATAAAATATAGCTAAAATTAAAAATATTTTTTATTATTATATTTTCAAACAGTCTATTGTATAAAGCTCTTTCAAAAAAACTCTTTTTTAAATGACATTCAAACAATCAACTGACTTTTTAAAAAAGTTTTTCTTATAAAAGATATATAAATAAAAGTTCTACTAATAAAAATTTAACTAGTATAAGTCAGACTAAGAAACAAAACAACTTAGGTTTTCTAACCCTGAGAAAAGAAAAAACATTTAAATTCTTATATTTATTTATTTAATTTTTAACTAATTTAACGACGGTCTAATTTTAGTTAAATCTTTTAAATATTAAATTTCTTATCTTATCAGTTTAACTTCTAATCTAATTTTTAAAACATTAGCAAAAATAATATTGTGATGACTTTTAATATGTTTAGTTGTCAATTTATAGCGGGATAATCAAATTGACTGCGTGACAAAAGTTTTTTAATTAAATTTAGTATTTTTTTAAGTACGAATTGTGCATTTCTATTATAAAACGCTAAAGAATAAGGTGTAAATTAAACTTTTACGTTCAGAAATTTTTCTTATAAATTGTGTGATAATGTTTTTAAAGGTATAAACATTTTGTTTAAATTTAAATTTAATATATTATTTTAGGGTAAGTGGAAAACTTGTCGGTCAAGTTTTTTTAAATTTCTTAGGTTGACCGGGTCTTTCCGCAACGTGATTCGTAGAACATCCAATCCCTGCGACACGCTAATGAGCCTCGTTTCTCAGGAAAGAGTGTGGACTCTGTATTTAGTCACTTGCCACCAAGTTTGATAATTGCACTTGCACGTTGTAATTGTAATTATGACATTAGCTGCGGTCGGTTGTGAGGGGAATAATAATAAAAATTATTACGAAAAAAATAAATATGAATGTAATAATTATAATTATAATTAATTAATTATAATTATGAGTTAAAAGAAATGAATTTGTTAAAAATATTAAAAAATAAAATTTTGTTAAAAATTTTATAAAAAATTTTATTAAAATCTTGTTTTACAACAAATTTTATTATATTTTAGTTAATTATATTTAATTACTAAAAAATAAAAAATATAATTAATTAATTTTTTAATTATATTTAATTGCAGAAAAAGAAGTTAATAAATAATAAAAATCATTCCTCTCATACGTGGAAGGTATTGAATAATCCTCAAATGAGATATTAAAAAACTGTTCATTCAATGTTGTTTTTTTAACTATATGTATTTACTGATAAAACTCAGCTTCACATCGTAGATTGTTGAGCAAAAATCTAGTGGTATATCTCATCTATATCTACTGGAATAACCAATAGTTGTTGTAGTTAATAAGTGAGCTACCCTATTAACATTCTTAAGAACCCATATAAATGAGTAAGATTAAAATCTACCAAAAAAATAATTTACAGTCATTTAATATTGCTCCCATCTCATTGATTCCTGAATTTGCGGTGTGGAAATGCTGCACTAGCTGAAGGCAGTTTGTTTTCACCTCCACCGAGGTAAAACTCAAATTCGTTAATCATGTTAGAGCTTCTTTGGACGCTATAGTTGTGTAGTTTGAGATAGCAAAGCCAGATAAAACATTAGTTCATTCAATGTTAATACATAACCAATCAAAAGTTTTTCATTCCGTAGCCATTAATTCCTTCTAAAAATCATTAATAAGTACCTCTGGCAATTAACTACGTTTGTATTAATATAGTGCTTGTAATTATTGGGATAGTTTAGAATCAAACAAACTTATAATTAATCAAATCTACTAACTAATAAGTATGATACTCATCTCACATTTAAAAAGATTAAGGCCATGTTTGATAAATAATGGATTACATTAGCAATTAGTTAATTATATCAACGGTTAGCTAATAACTGATTATATCAACTAATTTGATCAATGGATAACATCAATTGTTTATTAAATATGTTTGGTAAAATTAGTTGTTTAGTATTAGATGTTGATGTGTAAAATAATTTATGAGGGCATGATTTTAAAAAATATATATAAGGGCATAAATATTATATTTTTTAGTATTTTGTTAAATATTTTTCTAAGAATTTAGAATTTAGATATTTAATTTTACAAAAATTAAGCTTATAACATTAATAAAAAACATAATAATAATAATAACTACAACAACAACAACAATAATAGTGCAATGTTAAATTTTCTATTAATATGAATGATGTAACGAGTTACATCATATTAGTATTTTTTATATAATATATATATAATTTATTATTTAATAAATTAAAAATATCTACAATTATAGAACGATATATATATGATATATAGCATGATTCCAAAAATTATAAAGGAGGGTATAATTAGTTTTTTACCTATTAATTTTTGGTTAATCATAAAAAATGCTCCTCTTATGGAGTTTTTAAAAATCAACTTATTGAGGTTAAATAAGCTAACTAATAAGTCATTCACTAGCCACGTCAATAACTTTTTAAGGTGGTCAAAATGCTAACTTTTAATCAATAAACTAAAAAAAAGCTTATCAGTTGTTTGCCAAACTCCTCATAACTGCTAAAATGATATTATTTTATTTAATTGATATTTAATTTTTTTATTAATCGAGTCAAACTCGATCGAGCTTCTGATTTAACAAATTTTGATTATATTTCGACTAAACTTAATTTTAAGCTTACTAGTTAAAAATAGTAACAAGTTGGAAATAATATTTTAAAATTTTGAATTTAATTAATCTTAAAATCAACTCGAAAAGTATGAATTTGAAAGAAATAAAATTTTGAGTTCAAATTAGATCAAACTAAATATCATTGAACATGATATTTTTATATTAAGGGTCCGTTGGCTGAGCTTTTAGAGGGTAAATAAGCATTTTTTTTACCAAAAAAACTTATTTTAAGAAAAATGAATATTTAGTTGTAAAATAAAAAGTACTTTTTTAGTAGATATAGCTTTTTTGGCAGCTAAAATACAACTTTTTAAGAAGTTCAAATTTGGAACTTCTAAAAAAAAAAACTTTTGCAAGTAGATTTTTCACATCAATTAATGAGATTTTTTTAAGTTCCATTTGCTCTTATGTTTTACACATAATTTCTATGATATCTATGAATACATCTTCACGTTTATTTTGAATTTTATATAATATTATTTGACTTTTTTTGTTTTAATATTTATTTTTTATATTAATTTTACTTATTTTATAATCCATGTAAAAGATTTTGTTAGATATATTTTCATTTATATTTGGTTTAAATTTATATAATAATTAATATATTGTGCTTTGTATATTGTTTAATATATTTTAAATACTTTTTATATCTATAAATAAATTTTATTACAAAATAAAATATACTTAAAATTAAAAGTATTTTTTTTATATTACTAAACAGTCTATTGTATGAAGCTCTTTCAAAAAAGTTTTTTTTAAATGACAATTAAACAATCAACTGATTTTTTTAGAAAAACTCTTATAAGAAAAACTATACTGATAAAAGTTCTACTGATATAAGTCTATCTAAAAAGACGCCGAGTTTCATTTCCAGCTATGCAATTAAATTAATTTAATTTAAAAAAGAGTCTAACTAATCGGAAAAGGGTATTACAGGAAGAAAAAAAACCCAAAATTTGACGTTAATTTCACAGAAAGCAAATAAAAAATTTGGTCATATATTGCAATAATTGGAACAGTGTCTCCAACGATGGAAACTCACAGGTGCCTTCCTTTGTCGCTTGTCTCTGACATTAATCTTGACCAGATCGGTGACTGCTGACTTGGTAACCTCTAAGTTTTATCATCTCTTCCCCTATATAATACCTTGCTAAGATCCCTTAGTTCACCAAAGCTTATACTTAAAATTTTCTCTTCACAAGAGGCGAAGAAGGCAAAGTCTCGAAGTCTCTCTAACTTCGTCTTGGAGCCTGCGTTTCTCAACCTATAAAAATGAAGGTCAGCGGTTGTTTCTATAAGATCCAACTTGTTCTTGTGTCAAGTTTATTCATTTAAAGGGGGTCTTTTGAAACTTTTGTTTTTTCAATTTGTTGAACAGAAAGTAGTCTTGAAATTAGATCTACACGAGGACAAAGTGAAGCAGAAAGCCATGAAGACAGTCTCTGGTATTCATGGTAAGTGTCCATCAGCCAAATTCACTCCTCTTTTAATTTTCATACATAAAAAAGATGACCCAGGTCTTAAAAAGTGTTTGATTCTGGCAAGAACTCATCAGTTCTCGATTCTGGGTTGTGTAGGGGTTGATTCAGTGGCCATGGAAATGAAGGATAAGAAACTGACAGTAACAGGAGATGTTGATGCAGTACATATAGTGAGCAAACTCAGAAAGCTTTGCCACACAGAAATTGTATCTGTTGGACCGGCGAAAGAGCCTGAAAAGAAGAAAGACGAGCCTAAGAAAGATGATCAAAAGAAGCCTCAAGACCAGAAGAAAGATTCCAAAGATTCAAAAGATGGGAAAGATAATGTGGCCTATCAGGGATATAATCCTCATATGACCTCATACTATTATGTTGTCAGAAGTGCAGAGGAAGATCCTAATGCTTGTGTCATCTGTTAATTTCTCTGAAGATCATGAATTACATATCATGTATAGTTATGTTTGTCCTGAAAGTATAAAAATTGTCAGTCCAGATTTCTAGTTTTTAACGAATTATTACACAATCGGAATCCTTTCGGGGTGTGGACTTTCTGTCACAATCTACTGTTCCATTTATGAATGCTCTTGACACCATCTGCAGAGTTCAGACAGTAACTAAGGCAGATAGTTCAACCTTAATTTATCCGAAATACGTGATTAACAGATTATTACGAAGTCGGAATCCTTTCGGTGTTCAGAATTTCTGTCACAGCCTATTGTTCGAAATAGGAATGCTCTTAACATATTATTACGACGTTGGAATCGTTTCGGGGTTCAGAATTTCTTTCACGATCTGTTGTTTGGATTACGAATGCTGTCTGACATCACCTGCGGAATTCAATCAGTACCTAGGTGCTTCTTCGAAAGAATTTTTAAAAAGTTAAATAATTACTTTTCTCTGTGATAAAAGTTTTACTTTTTTTAAAAAGAGTATTTGATTATAAAATATAAAAATATTTCTTTAATAGATATAACTTTTTTGTCAGTCAAAATACAACTTTTTAAGAAACTCAAATATAAAGCTTCTTAAAAAAACAATTTTCAAGAAGATAACTTATTTTTTAGCCTCTTTTGCCTTTATGTTTATACATAATACTCACAAATTTATTTTTACGTTTATTTTAAATTTTATATAATATTATTTGATTTTTTAATATCTTTAATATTTATTTTTTTATGTTAATTTTACTTATATTATAATCTATATAAAAGATTTGGTTAAATATATTTTCTTTTATGTTTTGTAAGGTTTTAAATTATATAATAATTAATATATTGTGCTTTGCATATTGTTTAATATATTTTAAATAATATTTATATGTATAAATAATTTTTATTACAAAATAAAATATAGCTAAAATTAAAAATATTTTTTATTATTATATTTTCAAACAGTCTATTGTATAAAGCTCTTTCAAAAAAACTCTTTTTTAAATGACATTCAAACAATCAACTGACTTTTTAAAAAAGTTTTTCTTATAAAAGATATATAAATAAAAGTTCTACTAATAAAAATTTAACTAGTATAAGTCAGACTAAGAAACAAAACAACTTAGGTTTTCTAACCCTGAGAAAAGAAAAAACATTTAAATTCTTATATTTATTTATTTAATTTTTAACTAATTTAACGACGGTCTAATTTTAGTTAAATCTTTTAAATATTAAATTTCTTATCTTATCAGTTTAACTTCTAATCTAATTTTTAAAACATTAGCAAAAATAATATTGTGATGACTTTTAATATGTTTAGTTGTCAATTTATAGCGGGATAATCAAATTGACTGCGTGACAAAAGTTTTTTAATTAAATTTAGTATTTTTTTAAGTACGAATTGTGCATTTCTATTATAAAACGCTAAAGAATAAGGTGTAAATTAAACTTTTACGTTCAGAAATTTTTCTTATAAATTGTGTGATAATGTTTTTAAAGGTATAAACATTTTGTTTAAATTTAAATTTAATATATTATTTTAGGGTAAGTGGAAAACTTGTCGGTCAAGTTTTTTTAAATTTCTTAGGTTGACCGGGTCTTTCCGCAACGTGATTCGTAGAACATCCAATCCCTGCGACACGCTAATGAGCCTCGTTTCTCAGGAAAGAGTGTGGACTCTGTATTTAGTCACTTGCCACCAAGTTTGATAATTGCACTTGCACGTTGTAATTGTAATTATGACATTAGCTGCGGTCGGTTGTGAGGGGAATAATAATAAAAATTATTACGAAAAAAATAAATATGAATGTAATAATTATAATTATAATTAATTAATTATAATTATGAGTTAAAAGAAATGAATTTGTTAAAAATATTAAAAAATAAAATTTTGTTAAAAATTTTATAAAAAATTTTATTAAAATCTTGTTTTACAACAAATTTTATTATATTTTAGTTAATTATATTTAATTACTAAAAAATAAAAAATATAATTAATTAATTTTTTAATTATATTTAATTGCAGAAAAAGAAGTTAATAAATAATAAAAATCATTCCTCTCATACGTGGAAGGTATTGAATAATCCTCAAATGAGATATTAAAAAACTGTTCATTCAATGTTGTTTTTTTAACTATATGTATTTACTGATAAAACTCAGCTTCACATCGTAGATTGTTGAGCAAAAATCTAGTGGTATATCTCATCTATATCTACTGGAATAACCAATAGTTGTTGTAGTTAATAAGTGAGCTACCCTATTAACATTCTTAAGAACCCATATAAATGAGTAAGATTAAAATCTACCAAAAAAATAATTTACAGTCATTTAATATTGCTCCCATCTCATTGATTCCTGAATTTGCGGTGTGGAAATGCTGCACTAGCTGAAGGCAGTTTGTTTTCACCTCCACCGAGGTAAAACTCAAATTCGTTAATCATGTTAGAGCTTCTTTGGACGCTATAGTTGTGTAGTTTGAGATAGCAAAGCCAGATAAAACATTAGTTCATTCAATGTTAATACATAACCAATCAAAAGTTTTTCATTCCGTAGCCATTAATTCCTTCTAAAAATCATTAATAAGTACCTCTGGCAATTAACTACGTTTGTATTAATATAGTGCTTGTAATTATTGGGATAGTTTAGAATCAAACAAACTTATAATTAATCAAATCTACTAACTAATAAGTATGATACTCATCTCACATTTAAAAAGATTAAGGCCATGTTTGATAAATAATGGATTACATTAGCAATTAGTTAATTATATCAACGGTTAGCTAATAACTGATTATATCAACTAATTTGATCAATGGATAACATCAATTGTTTATTAAATATGTTTGGTAAAATTAGTTGTTTAGTATTAGATGTTGATGTGTAAAATAATTTATGAGGGCATGATTTTAAAAAATATATATAAGGGCATAAATATTATATTTTTTAGTATTTTGTTAAATATTTTTCTAAGAATTTAGAATTTAGATATTTAATTTTACAAAAATTAAGCTTATAACATTAATAAAAAACATAATAATAATAATAACTACAACAACAACAACAATAATAGTGCAATGTTAAATTTTCTATTAATATGAATGATGTAACGAGTTACATCATATTAGTATTTTTTATATAATATATATATAATTTATTATTTAATAAATTAAAAATATCTACAATTATAGAACGATATATATATGATATATAGCATGATTCCAAAAATTATAAAGGAGGGTATAATTAGTTTTTTACCTATTAATTTTTGGTTAATCATAAAAAATGCTCCTCTTATGGAGTTTTTAAAAATCAACTTATTGAGGTTAAATAAGCTAACTAATAAGTCATTCACTAGCCACGTCAATAACTTTTTAAGGTGGTCAAAATGCTAACTTTTAATCAATAAACTAAAAAAAAGCTTATCAGTTGTTTGCCAAACTCCTCATAACTGCTAAAATGATATTATTTTATTTAATTGATATTTAATTTTTTTATTAATCGAGTCAAACTCGATCGAGCTTCTGATTTAACAAATTTTGATTATATTTCGACTAAACTTAATTTTAAGCTTACTAGTTAAAAATAGTAACAAGTTGGAAATAATATTTTAAAATTTTGAATTTAATTAATCTTAAAATCAACTCGAAAAGTATGAATTTGAAAGAAATAAAATTTTGAGTTCAAATTAGATCAAACTAAATATCATTGAACATGATATTTTTATATTAAGGGTCCGTTGGCTGAGCTTTTAGAGGGTAAATAAGCATTTTTTTTACCAAAAAAACTTATTTTAAGAAAAATGAATATTTAGTTGTAAAATAAAAAGTACTTTTTTAGTAGATATAGCTTTTTTGGCAGCTAAAATACAACTTTTTAAGAAGTTCAAATTTGGAACTTCTAAAAAAAAAAACTTTTGCAAGTAGATTTTTCACATCAATTAATGAGATTTTTTTAAGTTCCATTTGCTCTTATGTTTTACACATAATTTCTATGATATCTATGAATACATCTTCACGTTTATTTTGAATTTTATATAATATTATTTGACTTTTTTTGTTTTAATATTTATTTTTTATATTAATTTTACTTATTTTATAATCCATGTAAAAGATTTTGTTAGATATATTTTCATTTATATTTGGTTTAAATTTATATAATAATTAATATATTGTGCTTTGTATATTGTTTAATATATTTTAAATACTTTTTATATCTATAAATAAATTTTATTACAAAATAAAATATACTTAAAATTAAAAGTATTTTTTTTATATTACTAAACAGTCTATTGTATGAAGCTCTTTCAAAAAAGTTTTTTTTAAATGACAATTAAACAATCAACTGATTTTTTTAGAAAAACTCTTATAAGAAAAACTATACTGATAAAAGTTCTACTGATATAAGTCTATCTAAAAAGACGCCGAGTTTCATTTCCAGCTATGCAATTAAATTAATTTAATTTAAAAAAGAGTCTAACTAATCGGAAAAGGGTATTACAGGAAGAAAAAAAACCCAAAATTTGACGTTAATTTCACAGAAAGCAAATAAAAAATTTGGTCATATATTGCAATAATTGGAACAGTGTCTCCAACGATGGAAACTCACAGGTGCCTTCCTTTGTCGCTTGTCTCTGACATTAATCTTGACCAGATCGGTGACTGCTGACTTGGTAACCTCTAAGTTTTATCATCTCTTCCCCTATATAATACCTTGCTAAGATCCCTTAGTTCACCAAAGCTTATACTTAAAATTTTCTCTTCACAAGAGGCGAAGAAGGCAAAGTCTCGAAGTCTCTCTAACTTCGTCTTGGAGCCTGCGTTTCTCAACCTATAAAAATGAAGGTCAGCGGTTGTTTCTATAAGATCCAACTTGTTCTTGTGTCAAGTTTATTCATTTAAAGGGGGTCTTTTGAAACTTTTGTTTTTTCAATTTGTTGAACAGAAAGTAGTCTTGAAATTAGATCTACACGAGGACAAAGTGAAGCAGAAAGCCATGAAGACAGTCTCTGGTATTCATGGTAAGTACCCATCAACCAAATTCACTTCTTTTAATTTCCATACATAAAAAAGATGACCCAGATCATAAAATTGTTTGATTTTGGTAAGAACTCATCAGTTTTCGATTATGGGTTTTGTAGGGGTTGATTCAGTGGCCATGGACATGAAGGATAAGAAACTGACAGTAACAGGAGATGTCGATCCAGTATATATAGTGAGCAAACTCAGAAAGCTTTGCCACACAGAAATTGTATCTGTTGGACCAGCGAAAGAGCCTGAAAAGAAGAAAGACGAGCCTAAGAAAGATGATCAAAAGAAGCCTCAAGAACAGAAGAAAGATTCAAAAGATGGGAAAGATAATGTGGCCGACCTTGTTAAAGCCTATCAGGCATATAATCCTCATATGACCTCATACTATTATGTTAGAAGTGCAGAGGAAGATCCTAATGCTTGTGTCATCTGTTAATTTTCTCTGAAGATCATGAATTATACATATTATGTATAGCTATGTTTGTCCTGAAAGTATTCAAATTTTGTTAGTGCAGATTTCCAATTCCAGGAATAAAATTTAGCCTCTGAAATACCTGATTAACGAGTTATTACATATTTGGATTTCTTGTGGGGCACAGAATTTCTATCGCAATCTGTTCTTGGAATTATGAATGTCTTGACATCATCTGCAGAGTTCAAACAGTAACTAAGGCAGATAGCTACACCTTAATTTATCCGAAATAGGCGATTAACAGATTATTACGAGGTTAGAATCCGTTCGGGGCATTGAATTTTTAACATGGACAGGACGTAGAGTCCATTAATAAGAATTAAGCTTGGATTAATTATTGTTCAAATAATTAGAATTAAGTTTGAGTCAACTATTGTCCAAATAATTAGAACTAGTTATTTAGATAGTTAACCTTTACCATTTATAAACCCTTTAATATTTTCATGTTTAGTCAATATAGGATACTCTAACACTCCCCCTCAAGTGCAACTGAGACTGGACATCCAGTTGTCACTTGAAATATACGCAGTGGTAACCGGACCGGGCCGCTGGGATTAGACATCCAGACGGACAACTAGGAAATTAATAATCCAGACCAAACCTGCTCTGATACCATGTGGAAAAAAGGAACTCAATAATTTTATTGTATTGAATTAATTTGCAAGACTATTACATCTCTATACAATAGTAGAATAAAATCCCTAGAGATTAGGATATGATTTTCCCACATTCAAATCCCTAGAAGTTAGGAACTAATTTTCCACAATGACCATTATACCCTCTTGCACATTTTCTGTCGTTTAAGAATCTTTCATCATCTCATAGAGCTTTCCTTGTAAGCCTGAATACCATCACCATTCCTACCACCCTATTTGAGGCTTTGTCT
>JANSVB020000160.1:877970-888568 GCA_025504935.2 Erythroxylum haughtii | reverse complement strand
ATACCCAATGTAACGCGGAAACCACAAAAAACCCATGTCTATTACACTTCAAAACCCCATCTTTACACTTCAAAGCTGTCAAAATTTTGAGCAAAAAGCCCTTACCCCACTCAGCCTGATGCAAAAAGCTCTTCAAGTTGTTCATCAGTCCACTGCAAGATTGAAGATTTGGAACTCTGCTGTACACTATCCTTAGCTCCATCACCATTACCAATCTCTTTGCACCTAAGCATATCAACCACGTCTCCATCTTTAACTCCTTCTTTTTCCATAGTAGCAGAACTTTTTATCAGCACCTCAGCCCCTCTATCACCACCATCTTTGCTCTTCAATGTTGCAGAACAACCACTCTGTGTCAATAAACCTCCACTATCACCACCAACACTTCCAATTTCTCTCCCGTACCCAAGACTCTTCATGATCACCTCATTCCCTCTATCACCAACTTCTTTGCTCTTAAATGTAGCAGAACAACCACTCTGTGTCAACAAAGCTCCACTATCACCAGCAACACTCTCAATGTCTCTCCCATTAGACTCATACCCAAGACTCTTCATGATCACCTCATTCCCTATATCACCACCTTCTTTGCTCTTCAATGTAGCAGAACAACCACTCTGTGTCGACAAACCTCCACCGTCCTTAGAGATCACTTTCACCACATTCCTTACAGTTATATTTAGGTAATGTACATGACGAGTAGGTGCAAAAATGGCAACGTTTTTTAGTATCATCACGGCTCCAACAGATATGTCCTTCCCGAACTCATTGTTGGAGACAACTCCTCTATGGACGCTGGCGTCAATACTAGCTGTCGGATCTTTTAATGTCACCATCAGATCGCCGAGTCCGTTAGGTTTACAAGACTTAACAATGGCCACGACTTGTGTCACCTTATCATCCAAATTCACTACTCCGTTCTTTATCGCACTCAATGGGACTCCGATAGCTCCGTCGTCGTCAATCACCAAGCCTTGGCGACGAATGAAGTCCACGGAGGCCAGCCACGGGCCGCGGCTGAAATCGTCGTCCTCGTCACCGACGCCGTCCTCAACAGCCCGCTTGATGTACTCTTGGGTTGGAATTGGGTCTTCGACTTGATGTTTACGGCGTTTCATGGCGGCTTGCACGACTCCGGCGGGTCCAGGGATGAGGCGAGGAGGAGGGCTTGGAGATGATAAAGTTTGGCGGTTTTGGGAGGGTGGAGGGAGAAGTGAACAGGGTTGGAGAAATGGTTGAGGGAGAGAGACGACGGTGGCTGTCTCCGCCGTAGTGGTGGGTGTCCGGTGGTTTTGGTGGCGGAGGGATGGGAGGTCGGAATCGTCAAGGTCGAGCGACTCTTCCCATGGCTGGTCGTCCATGACTCTGCGGTAAGTTTCTTCGACTTAACGTAGTCAATAGCCGAAACTAGTAGACGTCGACGTTTCGCTGATTGTGGTCCAAAACACTTCTTGATATGTTTCTGGACTTTGCATTTTTGACCCGGTCCAAAACCGATGACTAAGGCTCAATCCCAAAGAACGGAATTACCCTAACTCAAACGAGCAAAACTACATTGTTTTAGTCAAAAAAAAAAAAAAAATAGTTGACCATTTTTTAGTCCGGAAGACATAAAGGTATTTTCTTATAATTGAGACCCTTCTAAAATAACTCATAAGAAACGCAAAAAAAAAAACTGACTAGTTGACTTTTCAAACAGCTACAAAAATTATTTGAAAAGTAACAGATCCGATAATTGATTTAAGATAAACAGCTAAAATAAAAACGCTCCTATAAAGGAACGTCTTGATCAATCAGCTAAAATGTTAACTATTAAAAGTCAATTATACCTTTTAATTGAGGTTCCTAGATATCTACATTTTAGAAACAGTACTTATTCTTATAATTGTTTTGTGTAGTTATAAGTTAGAAATAAAATATTGACCTTAAATGAAAATGAAAATAAAAAGAGTTACATAAAATTTTTTATAGATGATGAAACAGTAAAGGTAAACATAACTTTTCTAAAATTTAAATTCTTATAAGAATATTCAACTAAATACTAAGATATATAATATTCATACTCTTATAATTTTTTTAAACTCATGTTTTTGTAAGTCATTTTACACATAAATAGTTAATACTAAATAGTTAATTTTACTAAATATCTCTAATAGTACAGCTAATTCAATCTGCTAGTCAAATCAACTAATATAATCAGTTATCAACTAATAGCTGATACCTGATAGAATCAGCTAACAATTAATACAATCAACTAATTATCGAAAACAGCCGATATGAATATTAACGTTTATAGTAAAATATAAAATATAATATGAAGTTTTGAAGTATTTAAATTAAATTTTAATATATTTTAATGAAATAAACTTCCTGTTAATTATATTAATATTGAAGTGATATTATTATTAAATAAATGTGTTTAATTTATTTATTGTGAAACAAGTGAATGGAAGGGATTGACACAGGAATGGAACATGTTTCATTGACGCAGGAATGGAACAGGTAATGTGAAACAGACGATTTCAAGAAGCTTGAAAATGAAGGATCAGATCATCTATGTATTTATGTGGACTTGAAAAATGTGTAGAGCAGATGGAATGGCAAAAGGTAAGAATAGGATATTTCGTTTCATTATCATTCCTGAAAATAAATATTCAGCGACAGCCATGAAAAGTCGCAAAGAAAGAAGGAGCTACGGAGTTCCATTCTTCTATACAAGAACCAGCTTAACCCCGTCAATTGCGTTGCGGCCATTAACAAAACAACACAAATCCCGAAACACCAACCGACAACACCAGCAAGACGAAGAAGAAGAACCCTTTATGTTTGAGAGTAAAAAGTTTCGACAAAACAGGTTGACGAACCAACATGCATTTCTCGAAGCTCGACGACTCGCCGATGTTTCGGCAACAGGTTCGATGCTTCTCCCTCTTGTTTCCTACTTCTGGCTTGTTGAAGTTTAAGCTTAGTTCTTGCTTTGATGGGTTGGTGGTGGTGAAGCAGATACAGTGCATGGAAGAAAATGCTGAGATATTGAGAGGGAGATGCCTCAAGTTCTACAAAGGATGCCGGAAGTATACGTGAGTCTGTAAGAGTAAAGTTTCATAAGATTTGATTTTACAATTTACAGTGTAAAGGACACGTTGTTGTTCACTGTTTCAGAGAAGGACTTGGAGAGAGGTACAATGGAGATATAGCTTTTGCCACTGCCCTTGAAATGTTTGGAGGAGGACACCATGACCCTATTTGTGTCGCTTTCGGAGGTACCCATTACTATGATTGTTTCGTTCTTCGATTCTGGTGAGGATGATCGGTTCAATATGATAGGATTTTGCCTCGTTAAGCTTCGTCAGAAACTACCTTTTTTTTTTTCATTTTGTTGAAGCGAATCATTCCTTCTGTCTTCTCTGTAACGAGAAGAATGTTATTATCTTGTGAACTTCATGGAATCTATTGTGTAGAAGAATACTTTCAACCCTTTTTTCTTCTCTTCAGGACCTGTTATGAACAAATTTACAATTGCGTTAAGAGAAATTGGGACATATAAGGAGGTTCTTCGATTACAGGTAGAGCACATGCTAAATGACAGGTTGCAACAGACCATCAATGTTAACCTCCAAGAAATTAAGGTAGACCTGAAATGGTGATTTAATCAATTGGATTTATATAAAATATCTCGTGATTCCTTTACATAAACTTTCCTCTTGTCTGTTGGTTTATGACTGATAACTCAATTTTTTGCAGGAAGCCCGAAAGAGATTTGATAAAGCTTCATTGGCTCATGATCAGGTGGGCATTTCATTTGAATGTACTTGTATGATTGCATGTTCACTGTGGTATGGCTTGCCCATTTCTTTGAGATGATCGGGTGGGTTTTCCATTTGAATGTCCTTGTATGATTGCATGTTCACCATGTTATGGCTTGCCTTTTCTTGAAATGCATCATTGTTAATTTGTTAGAGTTGGCGATGAGCCTTCTCGGAAAAAAATTTCAGGTTTGAATATTCAGGTTTGAACTCGAGTCTGATCCTATTTAAGATAGTTAAACTTATCGAATTCAATACAGATTGACCAGATATCACATAAATAATTGGTCTGAAAAGCTATATTAAATCTGAGTTTGAGTCTATTGATTTTGGGTCAAAGCATTTCATGAGAAGATTTAGCTACTTAAGTTGTTACTTTTTGCAGGTTGTTTTGTGTGTGTGTGTGACTGGTCATCTCTTCCAATGTTGTTTGATGATTATAGGGTTTGTTTCTGATTAATTTCTGCTTGGTCATGACACTTAATGCCAATGTCAAGTTGTACTGCAGGCCCGTGAAAAGTTTCTCTCCTTGAGAAAGAGCACGAGGATGGATGTAGCTGCTGCCATTGAAGAGGTATTCTTAACTTCAAACTAGTATTCACTGGTGCATGGATTGATCAGGTAGATTATGATGGATATCCAGCAAGTGGGTTCTAATTTCTTTTTTAGAGATATTCCAGGAACTGCACAATGCAAGATCCGCTTTTGAACAAGCACGCTTTAATTTGGTAAGTGATTCAATAAAAGTTCTGCAGAACACATGAATTTGCAGTTCATTACTCTGGAAAGTTTATGAAGGGAATGGGTTTCTGCTCCAGGTTAGTGTGCTTTCTATTGTCGAGGCCAAGAAGAGATATGAATTCTTAGAAGCTGTTAGTGGGACAATGGATGCTCATCTTCGATTCTTCAAGCAGGTGTTTCTAAGATCATGTGATGATTACCTGTTGCTTCCTCCTGAAGATTTGATAGTGCATGTTCATGGTTTTTTTATTTCCTGATTCTTACAGGGTTATGAACTATTACATCAGATGGAGCCTTTCATTAACCAGGTAATTTCTATCTTCAAGATTACATTGCCACCTTCCAGCTCTGCCCTGATGAGGACATTCATAACCCTTATATGATCATTTGGTTGCACTAAACTTGCCTCAATCTCACTTATCACAGGGGGAATAAGGGGTGCCAATGAACTAGACTCGATTGAGTTTTAGGTTTTAGACTCTCATTCGAACTTTAAATGTTTATTAGGACTTCAGGTCAACAATGTCGGGTTTGAGCCAGATGCCTAAAAAATTTTATTAAGTCTACACCAAGCCTGAATTGAAGTCAACGAGCAAACCAGACCCTTTTGCCAACACTAGTCGGAATATTACCATCTATACTTAAAAGGATTGCCTCCTTGCCATTCATCTGATAACATAATTTGTCCAAGAAACAAATTGATAAGAATTATGTGAATGCTTACACAATCTCATTTATCATACATAGTAGTGTCATAGAAGGCATTGCACGAACCATTCTCTAAAGAGAGTTAGAGATTACAGTTCCCTTAGATTGCCTGATCTGTACTTGAGCTTGATTTGTTCCTACAAATGCATCAATGCTTTATCAGAATATAGGACACATTTCTACAAGAACGAACCTAAACAGTTATTTCCTGGTCTTTATTGAGAATGAAAGCCATTTAAGATCTCAAAATCCACCTTCTCTGTGGAGTTTGTAAGCAGCCTCGAAATTGGTTTGGAATGATGAGTCAGATACTGTCACACCTTACTACACAATGGCTCAGTTTTGCACTATATCTATGAAAACCATCTGGAACCTGCATGTTATTAATTGATTTCTTTCCTTTAAAGCCGAAGATTCTTCAGCAGATAGCCACAGAGAGAAAGGGAAGTCTTAAATCTTTGCCTTTATATATAGTTTTATGGTCTATTACAGGTCTTGGCTTATGCACAGCAGTCTAGAGAATGTTCTAATTATGAGCAGAAGGCTCTTAATGAAAGGATTGAGCATTACATGAGACAGATTGATCGGGAAAGTAAGCAGTCCTTAAATGGTAATTGTTCTCCTCGTGCTGAAGGTGTCCCTCCTTTCCCTAGGGCTTCCCATAAAGTGATAGAGGAAGTTGTGCAATCTGCAGCATCCGGGAAGGTAGTTCCATGTGTAACTAGTCTGTTCTTTCATAATCAACTTTCTTATTTTGTAATAGTGCAAATTTGCTCTCTTCAAAACTTCGAATGGATTCACGACTGGGTAAGTAATCATCTTAGGCCACTGGATACAACACAATATGCAGGTCCAAACCATCCGAGAAGGATACTTGTCAAAACGTTCATCAAATCTGAGGGGTGATTGGAAGAGAAGGTTCTTTGTTCTTGACAGTCGAGGGATGCTTTACTACTATCGCAAACCATTCAGTTGGACAACTGTAAGTCACTAGTGTAAACACAGTTTGTGATTCTGAGAGTTGTATGTGCTGCTCCTTTATGGCCAAGCATGCAGCTTACTTGATCGTGTTGTTTCAGGCAGGTGGTAGTCAATCTTCTGCACAAAGTAGTGTTTCTGAAAATGGTCACGGGTTGCTTAGTCGATGGCTATCTTCTCATTACCATTGTGGTGCTCCTGATGAAAAATCTGCTGCACGTCATGCTGTGAATCTACTAACATCTACAATTAAAGTTGATGCCGATCAGACAGATTTAAGGTTTTGCTTCAGAATCATAACACCAGTGAAAGTCTACACTTTGCAGGTGCCTTCATGAAAATAATAAAAATTGTGTTTTTTCAATTTTTCTCGTTAGAATCTGGTCATCAGTTTGAGGATTCAGATCATACCTCCGGCAGTTCTTAGCTGTATTTGCTTGCAACACAGGCGGAGAATGCAGTGGATCAAATGGACTGGATTGAGAAGATAACTGGAGTTATCGCTTCATTATTGAGTTTTCAGAATCCTGAAGAAGTAATTTTCTTAACTTATTCTTGGCTTAGCATTCACAGATTCAATAAATTGATTATGGGTGCCTCAAATCAATTTTCAGCTTCTTTCTGCCAGTATGGATACTGGTGATTGTTGCTCTGTCAGTGATGGTAGCTCAATAGTAGATATTCCTGACATGGATCAGCAGGATATACTAGAGTTCACAACCAAAAATCTCACCACCGGAAACCATTCATCCAATTTGCAACAACGAGAACATGGTGTGAGAAGCGGAAAGCCTATTGATCTATTGAGAAGAGTACCTGGAAACGATAGATGTGCTGATTGTGGGGCGCCTGAACCAGACTGGGCATCTTTGAACATAGGTGTTCTTATTTGCATTGAATGTTCTGGTGTTCATCGTAATCTCGGTGTACACATCTCCAAGGTAATTTACTATCTTTGGCGTTCATAACTTCTTGGTCATCTCATAGTGCTTCAAATGGTGTTCTTGTATGAATCCAGATACTTATCATGTTCTTTTCGTTTTCACCTTGCATTATAGTTAATGTTTTGTTCCTTCTGCTCATTTATCTAGTCTTGCACATAACCTTCACTTCAGGTAAGATCACTGACGCTGGACGTGAAAGTATGGGAGCAATCTGTCTTAAATTTGTTTCAGTCACTAGGCAACATTTACATAAACTCAGTGTGGGAGGAAATGTTGCTGCCAAGTTCGTCTCCATGTGATGAAATAGCTAAAGGGTACGTGAATCTTAATCCATTGATGCCTGGCTCTGTATCTTATGTTTTCTTGAAAGCTGATAATATGTTGCTAGTCTTTTACTATGTAGCTTCCCAGATTCTGATAGAAAGAGACAATGCAGAATAACAAAACCAGTTCCTGATGATCCAATTTCAGTTAAGGAGCAGTTTATTCATGCGAAGGTATATCTACCATTGTTTAAAATACTCGGATTCAAATCAAAGAGCTAATCTCTGTGGTTGATCTGATCAACTTTGTAACAAATACTTGCTTTTTTCCTTTTCCAATGCAGTATACAGACAAAATGTTCGTCCGCAAAATGAAGGACAATCCTCATCCCCTTCATGTGGCACAAAAGTTGAATGAAAGCATCCATGCTAATGATATAAAAACAGTTTACCGCAATATTATCTGCTCCAATCCAGATATCAATGCCATACGTGGGTCAGCATCTTTAGGTAAACCCCATCAGCTCTTGCTGCAGTAGCAAGAGAACACAAAAAATCCTGATATTGAGCATTGTTGTTTTGAAGGTGATAATATTGAAGTTCCAGTCACAAAGGAAATTTTTTATGGATGCTCTCTGCTTCACCTGGCCTGCCTAACTGCAGATATTGGGATGACAGAGCTTCTACTCCAATATGGTGCAAACATAAATGCCTGTGATTTGAAAGGTCGAACTCCATTACATTATTGCATTATCAGCAGGAGATCTGGAATTGCAAGATTGCTTCTTATGAGGTGGTTTTCTTTTTTTTTTTCCCTCTTAAGCATTTCTTTTACTAATATCTTCTGATAATATCTAAATGTTTCCCCTGCTGATCGCTCATTTTCATGGATAGATTCCAAAGCTTTTCCTGGTTCACCATAATTTATTTATAGGCTCTGTGATACGTTGAATGCTTATTCAACCACTTCAAGTAGTTACCTGAGCAGAACTTTTTCAACCTTTAGTATCTAGCAGTCTTCACCATTGTTAAAGAATCATCTTCCCTTTACTAATTCCATCAGGATTTTCTGGTATTAGGGAATCAGCTTACTGTCTTACGGTTCATTATCTTACCAAAGGTAACTCATGACTATACCAACCTTTGCAGAGGAGCCGATCCACGAGCTGCAGATGGAGAAGGTAATACTGCTCTTCGACTTATTAAAGACTCGGCCCTCAATGACAATGAGCTTCTTGGTCTGTTAAACGACAAGCAAATGAATTGCTAAGTCATAACCTGGAGAAAACAAAATGATGGATCCCCAAAATGCAGTGAAGGGTTATGCATTAGTCTTGAAATTGAAACATCTGTTCCATGTTAGAGAACAATGTGTTTTGGCTAGCTAGGACTTCCAATTCAGGATTATTTAAGGGATTAGTACGTATATAAATCATCTTTCTAACTTTATGCCCTAAGGGATTTGTTATTGCAGTTTTCTACATAAATAATAGGTAAATGCACTGAACACTACCGACATCAATGAAATTCATGTGATTAAATTGTCATTGACAACATTGCTCGAGCAACTATGAGGACCAAATGATATTACCATGTTATTACAAAGTGCAATGAAAAGTGTCACACGTTAATTGCCCAAATATATGACAAAATAAGTGAGATGGACAAGAAACACTTACCGCAAAACATTTCTTTATAAATTTACATAATGCCGGTTGTCTTTGCGCCAACAGATGGCTCAGTGCCCTCCCTAGCTTGAGTATGAATTCTGAAAAAAATATTCCAATTGAAGAGGAAGTGGCACATCAGGACAAGAAGTTGTGACAGCAAGTACAATGTCAAGTTGCTAAAGTCAACCCAAAAATATTGAAGAGACAGAAAAAAGGCATGAACAATCAATTATTACCTAGTTGGGCATAAAATGCAGCCTCAGTTAGAAATCTGGGGAAGGAAGTTGCATATAAAATCAGACTGTGGATGAGCTGCCAAACTTTTTATGATGAATGAATTAACAGCATAGGCTTAACGTCCTGTAAACAGCCTTCCTGACTAACAGTCATCCATATTGCCAAAGGGCTCTAGATGGGATCAACAGACGTAGGCTTAAATCCCTGTAAGAGCCTGTCCTGGCCAACAGTTACACATATCCCGACAGAGATGCAGGTAGCAAACCGTTCAAAACTTTCCTTCTTCAATAGCCAGGTGCCATTTGATGATTAAATTGCTGTTTGTTTTAAGAAATCACCAAAACTCTCAGAGTTTAAGTTATCTTGATCTTCATTTACGAAGTTCCGTGGCAAGCTGGACTCTGGAACCCATTTCAACTTGGTCATACTCTCTGAGACTTCTGCCGCTACATCCATCTTTCCTGTTTCACGAAAGCCACAGAGCAAAGTTCTACAAGTATCCAGACTCAGATTAAATCCTTGTTTTTCAATTTCATGAAGTGATTTTAACAAATCAGACACATCTATTCGGCAAATCCTTTCAATTAGCTCCTTAAGGAGAGCTTCGCTCATCTTCACACCCTTCAACATCATTTCATCAAAGAGTATCAAAGTTTTGCTCAAGTCACCTCCTTTTAGGTGGGCATTAACCATCTCACTCCAGATTACATCATCGACCTCGATATCCCTCGCAACCATCTCATCAAAGAGAGCAAACATTTCAGATCTGTTCCCCATGCTTTTATAGCCATTTAAGAGAGTTGTGTAAGTTAAAACAGTTGGCATCAGATTCCTTTTTTTCATCTCCAGAAATAACTGCTCTGCCTCCTTTATCATTCCTCGTTTACAGTGATAATCAATCAGAGTTGTATAGGTTGTGTGATCTGGCACCACATGTATATCAACCATATCTGCCAACAACTTATTAGCTTCAATCAGATTTCCCAATTTGCAGAGACCACCAATCAAAGCATTGAAAGAAGAAGAAGAGGCAAATCCCTTCTGCACCATTTCTAAGAATAAAGACTGAGCCTTCTCTATATCTCCACCATCACAACATCCGTCAATAAGGATGTCGTAGACAAAATCGTTGGGTCGAATAGCCTCTAATTTCATCCCATCCCACAATTGGAATGCCTCCATTAGACTTCCCATTTTGCAATACCCATCCATAATCATCCCATAAGTCACCACATCACGGGCCAGACCTCT
>JANSVB020000160.1:860242-874476 GCA_025504935.2 Erythroxylum haughtii | reverse complement strand
TACGGGTATACAAACTTCCTCAATTGTCAATTACTAAGTTCGAGTTCATTTCACCCAAAGAAAGAGAGGAAGGATTTTGGGTTTGCATTGCAGCGGTTCTACATAACTCCGCAGAAAAAAAGAAAAGTGAAAAACCCATTTGTCAAGTTTACAAAAAGAAAGCAGGTACGGGTTTATCGATGCACATGGTTAGTGTCTTTCACCGAGATCGCTTCGAGACACCTTCTGCAACTACCCAGCCGTAGTATCAGGCCAGCGATGGCAGTCTGCGGTACAGTCCATCTGGTAAGAGCTATACATAGATATATAATGTGTGCTTTATTGTCTTATTACTGTATTTATGGCACGAGGCAATTGCATCAGATCACAACGTCCAACATCCAGGTGCACATTTATACCTTTTACTTCCTTCAATTTATATTACCGTTTGTTTTCTATAAGTATGGTCTTTTTCATGTTAGTCTACTGTTGATAGCCATATCCTTGGTAGTTGCTTGTGTTTGCTTGCCTCCCGGTGATATTTTTTTCTGGAGTAGTGTTTTGTATACTTCAGGGTTGTTTGTGAGCTCCAAGCAAGTTTCCTTTTTAATCACCGAATCTTAGTTTTTACTGTCTAACTTTGCCAGTGAGCAAATTAGCTTGGGATCCTCTTTACTTTAATGTAGCACTTGTCAGCTCAACCAAGTTAATGTTTGGAACGGAGAGGCTCGGCGTCTTACACGACTTCCGATATACTCTGATTCATTGTCTGACGCATGTCCCATCGTTAGCTTCCTAGAGCTTTCGATACACTATAATTTACTCTGTCTGACACTTATCCCCTCGTTAGCTTTATTGAGCCTCCTGACAAAATAACCGTTGGGTAGCAAACATACAGGACGCTCCTCATTCAATTTTCTCCTCCCCTCTGCGCATTGCTCCTGTCTCTGGCAGACCCATTGCTAACGTGGCTTCATTTTAGTTTTGCCTCCTGACAAAATAACCGTTGGGTAGCAAACATACAGGATGCTCCTCATTCAATTTTCTCCTCCCCTCTGCGCATTGCTCCTTTCTCTGGCAGACCCATTGCTAACGTGGCTTCATTTTAGTTTTCCTAAGTTATTTGCTTATTTGTTTTTGACATTCTCTTGCTATTTTCTTTTTTTTTAATCTCAAATATATTTTCTTATTAGTATTATTATTAGTATTATTATGACTATTATTTGTAATTTTATTATTACTTTTTTTAAACAAAAATTATATTTGAGTTTCTTTTAAGTTTGGTTTTGCCCTTATTAATATTAATAATAATAATGATATTATTATTATTAGTTTTTTTTCTTAATATTGGTATTGTTATTAGTATTAGTATTAATTTTAATTCTTTTTAATTATTTATTGAATTTTCTAGTATTTAGTTTTTGTTGTATTACTATTTTCTTTTTAACATTATTATTCTTATTATATTTATTTTTATTAAAACGGTACCACGCTGCGTAGCCACCGTTTTAAGCTTCACAAGTCCTTTTGTTTTTCACACGTCGTTAAATTTGGTGCTTCTTTATTACGCAAACTAGCTTTTCCTTTTAAATCCCATATATCTTGTCTTTTTTTCTTCTTATTTTTGTATTTAATGAAATTTTGATCTCTTTAATAATTTTTTCCATTTTACTCCGCATCATACTTATCTTGTCTCATTTGCATGCGGGTCTACCGGAAACAGTCTCTCTACTATGTAGAGGTAAGGCTGCGTACTATCAGACCTCCTCAGACCCTGCTTCATTGCGGGATTTCAGACTGGGTGATGATGATGATGATGATGATGATGATGATGATGATGATGATAGAATTGGATTGAATAGTTGATGATAAGATTAATTAAGTGTTAAGGATGTTCTAAACTCATCTTCAGAGTTTTACTCTTGAATTAATGAAATCCGATTGTTTTTATGTTTATTGGATTTATTGTGATTAATTTTGTGATTGCATAATTCAGTAATAAACTGAGATGGTGAATCGATGAAAAATAATTAAATTGAGTTAATGAGAATTAGGTGATTTAATAGAATAAGAATTAAATCAAATTGGTAATTGTGTGAAGAGAGACCTTACATAGGTTCCCGATAATTTATTGAGCAACTTTAAATCTAATTAAGGTTTTTTGTTAATAAAAAAATTACAATTTCCATAATCTGATTAGGGTTTATAATTTATGGTTAATGGTTATAACTTGAGAGAGAGTAATCAATCCTATAATCATCTAGATCATCTAGAACCAATAATCTGGTAATTCATAATCAATCAGGATAGAGCTAAAGATTGGTAAAATTTCCTTTATCTCAATTGGTAATTCTCTTAGATTGATTTTTGGGTGTATGTTGGAATTGCTAAGTTATTAATATTTTAATGATTAAATTCTTGAACTATTTTGATTGATTGAATTGAATATTTATTTTAGTTCGTCATATTTGAATTTCTGCGATTTATTCTGACCTTAAATTTTAGGATTAGATTATTTTTTATTATAAAATCGTCATCTTAGATACTATGCGAATGAACCGTGTGCTTGCACATTATGAAAGGTATTTATTAAAACTAACGCATGTTAATATCCCAATCATACAACACGATAGGCGGTACATGTAAAGCTACTTTGCAGCCTTCATCTTACTTGGAAACTTCAAACCTTTGTGCGCCTGCAAAAAATCAGATGCTCTCAACCTGTGAAGCTAAGAATCAGATGCTATGTTCAACGTAAAAAATTGTCTGAAAAGAAGATCTTTAACAGCAGTGAGCCAAGTAATTAAGGGAAACTGTACAAGGAGTCATAAAAATAGAAAACTCATACAGTTCATTTTTGTAGCATGCCACATTAAAGAATGACTTTAAGATCTTTTTTTACAATAGAAAATGTCAAAGCCAAGTTTACAAGAGTGAACAACACTACTTGAAGCCAAAGAGAGTAGTACAAGCTTGACTATAACAGATTTGGGAAGGCACCCATATCTCAGAAAAGAGAGGTACATTTAATAGTATTCAATAGATTTAGAAAGTGGCAAATGGCAGCATCTTCTTTTGACAAAATAAAGCAAAGATAACTATCACACTAAAGCGTTTTCTGATTGCTCGTTCTCCATATCAAATTGAAAGGTTACATTTTTGTTATTATGCGATTCCACATGAAAGTGAACTCCTCTGAATAAGGATTGTGGCTCTTGCTTTAGTATTAATTGTCAAGACTGTCTTCTCGTAACTGGTTCAACAGTTTCAAACAATGTGGTTTCCAGTTCCCAGAAGATGCTGAAAACATGGCAGAAAGCAAAAGGAATCAGCCTACCATCACATACTGATACAGTGGAATATGGGCGGATCAGAGAACTGAAAAGCCCTTAAGTCAATTTTTGCCGAGGAAACAAGAATATTGTTGTATTATTATTCATGGCTGAAAGATCATCCAACATAAAAAGCATGCAACTTTTAATCAAAATTTGAAGTACTAGGTTTGATAAGATTGAATAGCTTTTAGAATTTGCGTCTCTAAATAATACAATCACACATGGCGTAATTTTTTTCTTTGGTGGTAAAAATATTTCATATTTTTTACTTACTTATATATATATAAATATATCTTCACGATATTTTATTTATTTTTAAAATTTTGATATATTACAACTATAAGCAATGAAAGATATGATATATTTTAGTTCGAATTTACTTTCTTCTTATTTGTAATTGCTCATACTCTTAACCTATAAATATTTTATATAGTGAAAAATAATTTGTTATTTGAAGTTATGGCTTCACAATGGTCTAAAATTTTTAAAAATGTAAACAAAATTATTTATTTTATTATTTAATAAAAATTCATAAAAAGGAACTAACATTTTTCATGAAATCATTACGTAATTACATATAGCAAAATTTACTGTAAACTTATATATTTAGTAACAAATAAGTTAAACAAAAAAAATAATACTTTCTAATATTAAAATATCTCAATCATCATAAAAATATAATTACTTATATTGAACATTATATTTTCCAATACTGAATTCCACCTTTAAGTAAACAAAGAGTATAAAGAAAAAAATATAAATGAGAAAAAAGAATAATATAAATAAAATTTTAACTCTATTTATTAAATAAAATAGATGTTTAAATTATTTATTGAATAGAAAATTTTTCTTTTTATAATATTTTAATAAAACTAATAATAAAATAAATTATATTTAATATTATCACATTTCTTCTATTCTTCTTTTTCTCTTTCTTTCTTTCTCCTTTGTCCCTTTTTATTATTAACAAATTTCCTTTTATTTTTAGGCCAGTAGTCTATTTTGAACCTCCATGTTTACAACAGAATATAACTTGAACTATAACATTTCTAAGCATACAATTAAAACCCTAACTTTTTCAAAATATTTAGAACAAATCTTAAATAGAAGAAAATTTTGATGGGATTAACTATCCATTATTTAAATGCCACTTAAATAATGACGCGACATTATTTATTAATTTTTAATTAAAAAGTAGGTTTCACTGCCATGTGGTAAATTGTAATTTACTTTCTAAAACCTCTCTCAATTATACTTGACCTTTACCAGGCTGCATATATTGCTCACTCAACCTCTAAGTTAATAGATATAGGTGCTAATGGCCTATCATTGACTATGACCATGTTTAGATCTGCCATCCCTAGTGCAAATTCCACTTCTTGCTTATATTTCTTAAAATCGAAACCAATAAAAGTTTCAATTGTGACATTGTTATTATTCGTAGAGAAGGTGATTGCAAAATTGATAATATAATGATTAACACAAATGTGGGATAACATTGATACTCAAAGTCATAAAATAATATCTATACTTAGCATCTTATCACACATATCATGAAACAAATGTGGATTGAATATATAGAAAATGCAGGTAAGACATCAGAGATCCTTGTGGAAATACGATAAGATGGTGGGTGCAACTGCATTTTCCAGCAAACTAGGCATTACATAACTACCTCAAAACACAAAAATCACACCTCCACTACATCGGGGTCCCCCCCATTAGATTGGAAGGCAAAAGACCGCTGTCGACGAAGGAGACACTCCTAAGTTGCGACATGTTTAAATACTTTTCAAAATATACCTTTTTTTTAGAAATTAGATTGAATATTAAACTAACCCCAAAACACAGGTAAGTTGGTAAGGCATTTTTCTGGTTTAAATGAGGTCACAGGTTTAAACCATCCTCATGTATGCAGCCGTTTAAAACTTGGAATTAGAGTTTTGCCTCCTACAAAGGACCTACCTGGCTCGAGCGGGGATTAGTCTGGGTGTGTATAACTTAAAAGTGTCTTTTCATAGTAAGGACTCTCCTAAAACACCTCATGGGTAACCAAAATATATATATATATTAAACTGATAAAATAATATGTTTAAAATTTTAAATATCCAACCGATATTACGTCGTTATAAAATTGATATATAATAAAAATTAAATAAATTTTAAATTTAAAGATATTCTTTTTTTATTTTTATTTTAAATTTAATTGAAGAAGAAGAATATTAAATTAAAAATTAAATGATTTATTTTAATTTATAAAAATCAAATTATTTATAAAAATTTACTAATTAAATAATAAATTAATCAATTTTTAATAAAAATTGTTAAGATAAGTAGAACAAAAAAATTAAACAATTTAAAATTTTTACGATTAAATCGCTAAACAAGTTTGAGTTTTTAATCATTAAAAATATCAAATAATACATTTTTTAATTCTGAAATTTTTTGTTATATTTAATTTTAAAATAATTTATTTTAGACTTTTGTTAGAAATTAATAACAAAACATACTTAATATAAACATCACATATAGACCAATCAAAATATTACATATATAAGAATTTAATTCAGCTCTTAATTTTAAGTTGAGCTCATTAAACTCGACTCAAATTAATAGTTTGTTATATTCAAATTAATAACTTATTATAATCTTAAATTATTAATTCAAGTCAATTTTAAATAATTCAGGTTGGTTTCAAGATTTAATTTGTGTCATCATGTCGGTGATTCGTCCACGTATGATATTCATAACGAGTGTTTCGTTATTTTTAATTAAAATTTAAAATATATTTATAAAATTAGAAAATTTTGAAGTATACCCGTAAATTTAAAAAATTGTTAAAAATCAAGGTACATCCGCTTATTTTTACTTTAAGCTTTTAAATTTTATTTTTATCAAATAATTTTAACCACAGATTTATGTAAATTTTAAATAAATATATTAATAAGATTTAATAAAATAAATTATAAATTAGTCAGACTGCAAGAGGGTATCTGTTCCACTAAATGGCATGGTTCAGGCAAATTAGGATAAGAGTCATGAGAATGTTGTCCTGCTGGAGATTGGACCATCTTTTGATGTTGAACGGTGTAGCCCCTGAAGACAAAATATCTTTTGTCAGTCAGGGTGTGGTGGTGGTTGCACATAAAATAAATAATATATTAAATTTTTGGATATTATATATAATTCCTTTTTTAAAAAACAATTATTGATTTTAAGACTCTTCGTATTATATGACTTAAACCTATAATCTTACGGTTACAAAAGCACAACTTTACGAATCATTCAATTAAAATCACGATGTTAAAATTAACTCAAATTCGTTTTGATTGTATTTTAGTTTCTTTCGTACAATTGTATCAAGTTTCGTTCTTTTAAATTAAAAAAAAAGGAATTGAATTATTTGTTGAATTTCTATTAAAATTTTATTTAACAATTCAAAATTGAATTTGTATTAAACAACATGTGTACATTATATTTTGGATAGATTTATTAATTATCTATTATAAACTTATAATTTGTTTAATAAAAGTAAATTGTAAGATCTTAATTGATTTTTAATAAAAATTAAGGGATTTAATTCAGTATTTTTTTTGTGATTAAAAGGTCAAACTGATTTAAACAATAACCGTGAAAACCTTGAACCATCTAATTTTTTGATTCAATTTTCGACTTTCTTATTCGATATGTTAATTAATTTTTATTTAATAGTCTTCCTTTGTTATTAAACTTTAAATTAAGATAGACTCTTCAATTTCATTTAATCTTAAAAACAGTCTCTCTACTAATTAGAGTAAGGTTGAGTACATTAAACATTTCTAGAGTCTCGTGTTTAGTGGGATTCTTGCTAGATTGTTGTTATTATTTAACCAATTTTATGACGATCTAATACTCGTTGAATCTTTAAAGTCTCTTGTCTTAATAGATTTAACTTTTAGTCCTATTTTTAAAACATTTTTTTTATTATCCCAATATTTCCATGATTTTCAGAAGTTGCCGTGTACGAACAACATTCTCTTTGTAGATACATTGATTGTATCACATGAAGCTGACGTTCTTTTACTATTTTCTTCACTGTTGAAATCACTTGGTTCAGAGATTGGAAACTCTTGCCACAACACGGCTCCATGATATGATCTCAGGTCATTATGAATTTTTCAGCAATAAGAATGTGGAGGTGAAGGTCAAACTCTACCTACATCATACGTGATTATGGGTCCATTGAAAACTTGGGAGTCGGTATTTTGGTTCGTGTTTGGTCTGTTTTAGTTTTAAGTAAACGTGTAAAGCTTAATTTAATCAAAATTATTTAGATTAGCCGTTGATCATCGTTAGAGTATTTCAATTAAAAAATGAAAACGTTAAAGGATTAATAAATGATAACGGTCAGCTAATTATAACCAAATGACGAGTTTAGTCATCATAGTAATAGTTAAACTTAAGTTCAATTCATGTTAACATGTAATACGTAACACAGATTTTATTACGTATCCAAGATCATATATGAAAGGGTCAAAACGAAGGAAATGTATAATATCTGATTTCGGGTCCATTCCGACTTCCAAAGTAGTTTTCGATATCCAAACGAGATCCAATCCTCTCGGGACAATTGAGGAAGTTGTTCATTGTCGTTCGGTCTAGGTCTTTCTACAATTTCTTCAAAATACGAGCTCTCTTAACGAGACAGATAATTGTATGCTCGTGAATGATATAAATAACTGCAGGAAACCTTATTCCTTATATAACTTTCATATAAGGTTTTCTAATCACAATGTTGATATAAACCAGGTTCACACTAAAAGGGATCTATTTTTCACACGGACTTCAACTCATTAATCTAAATCATTTATTGGGTCACTTTATTACTCTCATCTGGATCGAATTACGTAACTTAATCGGTAATTTATTGAAAACCAAAATTACAATTAATAACTATCTATTTAAATAAGGACATAAATTCAGGGCAAAAATGTCTAACATAACAGACTTTACACTCTATTCGTATTTTAAAATTCTAAAAATTATAAAATTAAGAAGTTTAAATTTGAGATTAAGAGATTCGGCATAAACATCTAAAAAAATCCAAAACTTAAAAAGTCTTAAGTTTAGTCGAGTTTAAATTTTTTTACCTTGATTCAAAATTTTGTAGATTTTAAATTTAAATTTAATAATTCCAATTCGATCAAGTTTTATAATCAGTGTTAAAAAAATATTTTGCTTCAAATTAGTTATTTAATTTCAAACAGTTTCTTACTTAACTTAATTACGCTCTTGACATAATTGATTTAATTTATTATTCTTTATCATGTTTTATATATACGGTATTGTGTATTGTATATTTTATTTATATTTTTGTACTATAATTATTTTGTATTACATATGAGTATGTCAGAAACAATGTTTTTGTCAGGTAGAAATAAAGTTGCGTACTAGTGAATATCTTTAAATCTAGCGATTCCAACAAGACTTTCATTAGGCATTATTAATATTGTTTGTTTTAGGATTATTCAAATAATTTCTCCATCATCTCAAAGGTATTCTTAATTTGCTTCAAATTTCTAAATTTGGTTTCTATTTTGAGACACTGGTGAAAGACATGACCTTCTTTTTATCCATAAATGCTTGGAAAGCTTTAGCTTATCTGAACCATATTGTTCATATCATATAATTATTATGCATATGACTCAAGAATGCATTGTTTGTTCTGGCTCTTGATCTTAACCTAAACATGAACATGGAGATAAAGGCAAAATAAAACAAACCATATCTTAGACAACCAAATAAACAAAACCTAAGCTAACATTATGGACTTTATCGGTCGAGGGAGTCGGTCAATTTTTTTCTTTAAATTTGATTTTTTAGTCAGGTTGATTTAAGTCACGTTATTTGTATTTATTATTTGAGTATAGTATAATTAAATTAAGTTTATGATAATCTTATATCAAATTGAACTATATATTATTTTCACTTAAAAGTTAAATTGAGTTAAATTTATAATTATCTCAAATTAGTTGAATTATATTTTATTTCTTACTTCAAATCAAATTGAGATATTTAGATAACTTGTCAGTGATGAGATTTCCAGTGGGTCGAATTCGAAGTGACCAACTAAATTCAAATCGACGTAGAAAATAATTCATTTTCAGTTTGATTTAGATCTTTTGAATCAAGTATGATCGAGTTCTTCAAATTCGAACATAATTAATTTAAATTTGATTCAAACCGGGAATGCTAGCACTTTGTTTTAGGTGTTGGAAAGAGGGAAGCAACTAGGACAAGCAGGTGTCATGCATGTGATTAGAGGTTAATTAAGCCTTTAATTAAGTTAACAAACAATTAACGAACAAACCCACAAGGGAGGTTTGAGCGGTGCCTACCCAAGTATTTATTTAATCTCTTACACGTACCATAAGGACGGTGCAGATTATTCTTTTCTATACAAAATGGCATGTTCCAAACTGCTGTGACATAGACATATCACTAAAGTACGTTGAAACCCTCATATCTAGTCATTTTTAGTATATGACTCGTAAATTTAGCATATGTTTAGAAGAGCTTTGGTTAGTAGAATTTTTATGAGAAGAGCTTTTCTAAAATGTCAGTTGAGTATTTAAATATCATTTGAAAAAGAGCTTTTGCCTATTGAGTGTTTAGATGTTATTTGAAAAAGTTTTTTTTTTAAGAGCTTCATACAATAGATTGTTTGACAACATAAAAATAAAAATACTTTTAATTTTAACTATATTTATATTATTTAAATTATATTAAACAATATACAAAGCAAAATATATTAATTATTATATATTTTAAACCATATGAAATATAGATGAAAATATATCTAACCAAATCTTTTATATAGATTATAATATAAGTAAAACTAATATAAAAATAAATATTAAAACATATAAAAAGTCAAATAATATTCTATAAATTCCAAAATAAACGTGAAGATGGGTTTGTGAGAATTGTGATAATTATGTGTAAAGCATAATAACAAAAGGGACTAATAAATAGGCTCATTAAGTGATAATAAAAATCTACCTTAAAAAGTACATTTTTTTAGAAGCTTCAAATTTAGGTTTCTTAAAAAGCTATGTTTTGGTTGTTAAAAAAATCATATCTATTAAAGAAGTGCTTTTCTATTTACAACTAAACATTCATTAAAAAAAAGTTTTGTGGTAGAGAAATGTGTTTATTAACTTTCCAAAAACCTTTCTAAATAGACACAAAGTCGGGAACAAAGTCAAATGACATATTTAATATAATCTACGTTTACAAATTTTAATCTACCTTTACTCAGATTAACCATCGTTTGTAACGATGAAATGAGTTAGAACTTTTTTATATCGGCTTGAACCTATAATTTTTTAGATTTGGAAGTAATTAGAAAAGCTTCAACTTAAGGATGTTACTAATTGGATTCCTTGAATATGATATAATTTTCTTTTAAAGCACGATCATTTGTTGAAATATAGCATACCAAATTCATGTATTATGATTCCTTTGATGATTATGATTATGAAAGCTCATTAATCACATAAGTCTTGCCACGTTAATGTAAGCGTGATTTCATTAAGAGTCAAGATGACAATAGGTTGATTTAATGGAGTGTAATTGAGGTTATATTCCAACAAAAAACAGTTAATTACATTCCAGTCTATGGTTAGCTAATTGGTCTTAATGCAAATTTCCAGTCTTTTGTTAGATGAAAAGTTAAATAGGTAAGATAAGAGATTCAAGGTTTAAAAGATTCAATTCATATTTGATTGTTATAAAATCGGTTAAATATTAAATAAAATTAAAAAAATTAAAATATAATTAAAAAATTATTCTTATTTTTTGTCAATTTTAAAATTTAATTAAAAAAGAATACCATTAAATAAAAATTATTTCATTTATAAAAAATAATTAATTTATAAAACTTATCAATTAATTAATAATCTGTTAATTTTTAACAATGAAAATTATTAAAATAAATCGACCCTAAAATTTAAAAAATATAAAAATCAAATAATCGGTTAAATTTTTTTATTAATATCCTTTTATTTGTTTTTAATATTGTGTTTGAAATTGAATGAGCCTAAGATGCTTCTCTATCATCCAAATCCTCACTATGGGAATTAATATTAAAAAAAACATATACATCTGTAATTTATGACACGTGGTATGTGGGTTCTTATGTGTACATTATGTGGATAGGGATTGGAGCATTATTTTGTGACCCCATTTTACTTGTCAGATCAGCACAACAGATCATATCACAACAACCTATGACACGTTCACTGTTTTTTTTTTTTTTCAGAGATCTTGGGGTAAATCTTTGAATTAACTTAAATAGTTTATAAATTACGTTAAGCAGGTACTCTATATTAAGTAAGTCCTATTGAGAATAAGATTCTCTGTCCAACATTACCCTGTCTTATTCTGTCTCATAAAATCTTAACTATTTAATATTTATTTTGTGGGACTCACGCAGGGTCTACGCAGAACTTATACAGAATTCACATAAATAAACGACTGAGATTAATTGGACACAATAAAACACCGTAATATTGGACAGAAAATCTGGACTCGTCCTGACGTAAGTAGAAGAAATCAAACATAAGATTTTTTGATTTTTTGCTTTTCTAACACACTTTCATAGCCTACCTATGTTTGTCTGCTTGCTTTTTTAACTTTAATTTGTTTTGTATTTTAATAAATTTTATTTTTGTTTTTAGTGACAAATTTATAATTATTATATTTTAAAACTAATAATAATAACATCTTAATATAAATCTCGAAAAATGTAAATATGGAGAAATCTAAAAATACGAAGTTTATTATAATAAAGTCACAAAAAGTGACCTTTTAAAAATGGTTAAAAATATAGTAAAAAGTATTTACCAATTAGATCGCTTCACAATAAGGTTGACGTTTTAGATTAGATCGAAATAGATAAAATTTAAATTAATCGAATTTTATTATTGGATCAGTTTGAACCGATTTGAACCAAAAACGACTTTATTTTACTAATTATACTCCACACGAGAACAATGAACAAAACTTCTCTTACACTAAACAAAAAGATCTCAACTTTTCCTTCTTTTATTTATTCCAACCAATGTTTGCTTTACACCAACCAAATGTTCTAACAGCTCTGTTATTATTGAAAATCATAACAAAAATTGACCATTAAATGTCACTTTCGCTTGTAGGTTGATGAGTGGTGACGAGAGGTGACATAGACGGAGCTCATCAGGAATCATAAGAGCAATATTCATAGTCAAGCTGAAGAGAATTCGTATTCCGTTTGATGAGTTCCTGAAGATCAAAGACTTCACAGTACAGGTTCCGTGTCTCGAGCAATCCTGACAATGGACATGCTGTGTGAACTGAGTACCGGTCATAAATGCAAACGAAGACTATGCAATACAGCTTAGCCATATGTCCCCATAGCAAAAGCGCGTGTCCTAATCACGGGTTTAATTATTCAGAACAAGACGTGGTTTGGAACTTGAAGGTTCGGTATATTCCAAGCATCTTAGTCCAGGAGACATTTCCAGTCTTCGGTTTGAACTTCTGATAGAGATTGTAGTATGTCATTAGCATGTCAGCAGATAATTACGGAATCAAAACTCTGTGAGCTTTATATACGTATATATATATATATAATCTAGATTTTCTGTCCAGTTTTATAGTGTCTTATTGTATCTAGTGAATCTCAATCATTTATTTATGTGAATCTCGTATGGGTCTCACATAAATAAATGTAAATCCCGTAAAAATAAATAGCTAAAATTTACTGAACATAATAAAACACCATAAAATCTAACAGATGATCATTGCTCGTATATATATATATATACATATGTAGCATAAGGCTTCCACCTAAACCTACGATCTTCAACTTAGGAGGCAAAGTGAGGGTGACCTTTTTTTTTTTTTCCAACAAAGTGGGATGCCTCATCGACCACACGTGTTGGATCATTCTTGGTGTCCGAATTTCAACATTATCTTCTAAAATGTCTTAACAAGTTTCTGTCGGAATATTAAATCAGTGCAGGTGAATGATATTATAGACAATTCGCGTAAGCAAAAGAAGGAGCAACTCGTGCCAAACCAACCCCAGCTAAAGCTACTACTAGAACGTGACAGTTGGATCCAAAGTTGGAGATTCAAAGACTTTGATACTTTGGTTTAATCTTCAAGTTGACAAAGTAAAAGTATTAATTAGGTATCTAATCTTATCCTTTCGAATGTTTGAGTTGTCGATATCCTCGAAACTGACGTTTATTGATTGGAAGTAAGTCTATGTAATATTAAATTTTCTTGTACTTATTCGGTAGGATTGTTACGAACAATCAATCACAATAATTAAAGAATAATTGAAAAAATAAATAAACACACAAATTTATATGATTCATTAAATATTGGCTACGTTCACGGTAGTTAAGGTTTTATTTCACTGTGAATTTTTTCAACGAACGATATATTGAGCGAATAAAACAAATTTACGTGAGTTTGGTATACAGTCTAACATATATTATTAAGCTTCATATCTCAACATGAATTTGTACTTATTGTTTTTGTGGATAAAGTTTTAAATAATTTATATATAATATTTTTATCTTAATATTTTAAAATTTGAAACAATTTTTGGTCTGAAAGTTGTATTTTATAAATTCTTTAATCTGTTAAATAAAATATGATTTTTCTCTTAATTTTGCATTTAACAAAATTTAAAAAATAAAATCAACCTTTTATAAATCAGATTCACATGAAAATACAGTGTTAGGCATTTTTAATTGAGACAAGATCCTCTGTCTAGTTTACTCTGTCTTATTCTGTCTCATGAAATCTCAACCATTTATTTTGTAGGATTCATGCGGGACCTACTCGTAATTTATACGGGATCCATATAAATAAATGGCTAAGATT
>JANSVB020000160.1:817681-830336 GCA_025504935.2 Erythroxylum haughtii | reverse complement strand
TATGTCGCAACTCACAACAGCGTTTTCCATATCCTTCGTTTGAAATCTAGATACGTGTAGGTAAGTAATAGCAATATCTTCTATATAACTCCCCCAAACCTCAGGTCTATTTAGTGATCGAGTGTCTGTCGGATCGCGTGAATAGTTCAGGTGATTGTGATATGGTAAGATTTGATATCTTTCCTTATGCACAGATTGTTTTCCGTTCAATTCAGTTTCAGTTTGGTAGTACACAAAGTATAGTTGATCAGAGAATTGTGACCCGAGTAGATTACAGGTGATCGTCAAACTTAACAAGAGAAGCATACAAGTCCAGATTCTATTATTAAATCTCATTCATATATTTATATGAGTTCGTGTAAATGAGATTTAATAGAATATAATAAAAACGTCTGATCCTATAAAATTCACACTTAAATTACTTTTTTCTTCTTTTCGACTCTTAAGTATAAATAGTGTTGCTGTTTATACAGTTGTGATAAATTTCACGAGAAATAACAGCAAGATGCAACCATTGGATATTGTAAAAAGACCAAAAAAAGAAGAAGAAGCAACTGATTAGATGTAAAGAGGTGGAAAAGAATACTAACAAAACGCAAACCGATTATTCTACATCGGCGAGTGCAGCTGAAGATGGTTGATCAGTTTCTCTCCGAGATGCTTCCCAAAGCTGTTGCTCTATGCTCAACTTTCTCAGCTCCCACAAGCCTCGTTCAACTGCAACAGTGATATCAACGAAGTGGAAGATTCGAAGGTGTTGCGGAAAGTCGATCAAAAATGCAGACGGTTGCACAACCAAAAGATTCCTTATTTATGACTTTCAAATAGTGAAGTACAAAGGAGTTTAAATCCATAATAAGAAGTTTCCTAATATATTACTACGTTTTGTACGGAAGAACTACAAAAAGACGACTCTTTGGTGTTTACCTATCAAGTTAAGCCTGTTTACATGGATATTAGGTTGGTAAGCTTACCATCAACAGCATCATGTGAAGTAGGTGTTTGCCCACTACGGCTGATCCAAAATTGAAGTCTCTCATCTGCAATGTCGTCTTCCAAACCGTGCGCTTTGGCTCTTCTCCAGAAGTACGTTAGCCATGCCTATTGATATACAAACAAAAACAAATTCATGGGAAATTTGTTCGATTAAGCAAATTAATGGCTAAAGTTTGACCATTTGTATCTTGCAAATATGGATGGCAGCGATATGGCCCGGCTTCAGGCTGGTCCAATTTTGTTTCCTTTTAACAAAATAATATCATTTTATTTAACAAAATTATGTCATTTTGATCGAAGAGGTTTATTCACGAGACATGATCTTCTATACCCTCTATTTTGTTCTAAACCTACTCCACTTTATTTCAACCATACATTTATGTGAATTCTACATAAATATATGACTGAAATGAAGTAGAACAGTGTTGGAACAGAATAAAGAATATAAAGAATCCAAAGGATTTATTCATTCATCATTTTGATCAGATGATTTTAAGCCAGGTCGGATCATGAAGCCCGAAACCTAACCCAAAGTCAAAAATTTATTTGTTAAGCCCGAACCTAAATTGGATCCCAGTTAAAAGGACTCGAACTGTTGGCTTAAGGTCGAGCCAGTTGGAGCTAGTTTTGTTGTTCCTACTCGCAAATTAATGGCTAAAATTAGACAGTTCGATGCGCCGTATAACAAGTGCTAAATTAATCTACCAAAATTGTTGGGCTGTAAATCAGAATGAAAGTATAAGGTTAAAACCCACTATCAGTCACTGACCTGTTTGAAACGGACGTCATCAGCCTCTTCTTTAGTTAATTCTGCAGTTATAAGTGACAGACAGTAAAAATGTAAAAGAAACTCCATCTACAAAGTCATGGGGCATAATTCGACTGATAGGATTATGTATCTTACCAAAGGCCTCCATAAATCTGGGATCAGTTGACGATCTCAAACCTAAAAAGCACAAGACGTACAATAAATATGAACAAATATGTGAATATTATGGAAGAAACAATGGCCATAATATATTAAATCCAAATTTGTGTAACATTAATCGTTTGTAATGGGTATAGAATAATCAATTCACTAAAATCAATACAAGTCCAGTAGGACTGGTTGATCAAAATTTATAAAAAATTCATAACACAACTCACTCACGCAGAAACACCATCCCAAAGAGAGCCAAAAAGTCAGACACTAAAAAAATTGCAATTATTGTAGACTAATTACAATTTCATGTTCAAATTAAAGGCAACATGTATGAATTCGGCTGCAAAAGGTGTTCACTACATGGTAAAACGCATTCCATAAATGAATTCGTTATCAACAAAATATAGTGATGCACAAAAGCAGCTAAAGATATCAGAATACTATAATGGTTACAATCAAAACGTACTTGATAGTCTGTTTTGCGCCAAGGCAAGAGCGACGGCATCTTCCACCTTAATAAATGAAGATAAATATTATCAGATATATGTAGCAAATAGTGCTTAGGAAAGGGTAAATTATCAATAAGCTGAACTTCGAACTTTAAAAATAAAATCAACTGTTTTGATCTGTTGAAGGTATGGGATGAACTATCATAACACCTGACTTCAAATACATTTTAACAATGTAAAAAAAAAAAAAAAAGCAACAGTTTTAAACTACAGGCTAATGACCAAACAAACAATGCTTTCAAACAAAAAGATGAATAAGTGAAAATACCTTCAGAGAAACTAATTCTCTCAATCCCATTTCAACTGCAAGCATACTCTCAATATTTCCCTCTCCTGTTAGATCACTAAAATCACGTGATGGTTTATTCCGTTCCAACACACTGCTCCCTGTTCCATTCATCAATGTCATAGTTAAGTAATGAGAAGTAATAAAGGCATAAATAAATAAAAACTTCAAAAAGTAATAACACAAAAACTAACAGTAAGTTAGTAAGCTAACCCCTGTCCCAAGACTCACCCTTGGCCTTTTGTCCAGCAGAAATGACAATTTCAAAAGGAAGAGGAGCTAGTGCTGACCATTGCTCATGTTTTGATGTTGCTACATCTGCACAAATGTCTATAAACCACAAAAAACAACCACAGGAAAAGAAATTAAGAATTAAAGATTGGATTAATGTGTATGGCAAGTCCAGTTTAAGCGTTAACGAAGACAGGAACCCATAAAATAACAAAATATACAGTTATGAAATAAATAAAAGAGATAGCAATTTAAACACAGAATCAGGATAGTAACCCCTATTATAAAATCAAAACAATATCATGAAGATATAGAAAACTCAAGCCTGTAACCTCCATATCCATCATCACATATCTGACGAGGCAAATGGCTAGATGAAACTTATCGTTGCATGCCTTATCAAGGAAGAAATATTATTATAAGGTAATTATTTTCTCTAGAGCATAAGATTAATGCAGAAGGTTTAGTACCATGCTGTACAGCTAAACCCCAGTAGCGAGCAAGCCAGCATCTCTTCAGGACAACTTCCTCCTAAAAGGCACATGCAGTATAAAGTTACTTACACAGGCAAATTGTAATTTCATTTCATTTCAAAATCCACCAACCATCTCTTCCTCAGTCAAAATCATTCTCCGAGTTACTGTCCGAAGAATTTTTGCCTCAGACTCTGCTTCCTGGAGTTGTTCAACAGCAGTTGCAGCATCATCTTTCATGTTCTGGTAAAAGTTTAAAATATATGGGTTAAAAACTCCAGTTAAACTCATAGCATAGCACTGAACAAAAACCATAGAAGCCTAAGGCCTTACCTGAAGTTCTAAACGAAGGGTTGCTATTTGTTCATCTCTTCCATCTTTTGTCAGTTTGGCAGCCTTAAGAGCAGCCTGTGAGGAGTGATTTATTGTAGTTTGTTGAGAATACTCACAAGTGAGTGTTCCACGTCGAAGAAAGAGAGTAAAGAAAACTAACATATAAGCCTAGTAGGTTGCTCCACCTATAGCCAATTGGTTTTAGGATGAAATCTCACTTATGCTTGTGTGTGGTCTAACTTTCCTCCTCGTATGGACTTGTAGACTCATTGTAAATTTGACATATTATTAGAGCCTATGAAGTTCTTGACCGACTGTTTGATCTAAAAGGGGCCCATCATTTAAGTAACTGGAGAAGGATTTAAAGTCTGCATGGAACAAGTGTCCTGGTAGTATCGTTTGCCCCAGGAAGGGGAATATTTGACTCAATCAGAAATCCAACCTTGACGAGGATTGTTTATGTAATTCTCCAGATTACCCCTTAAAGGGACTCACATGTGAGGGAGAGCGTTGAGAATACCCATATGTGAGTATCTCACATCGAAAAAAGAGGTAAAAGAAGATCAACATATAAACCTAGTGGGCTACTTCACCTATAGCTAATTGGTTTTAAGATAAAACCTCACTTAGGCATATGTGGAGTATAACTTTCCTCTCGTGTAAGCCTGTAGGCCCATTACAAATTTGACACAATTCAATGATTTTTTGAAAAGAAATGAAACAAAAAGTAAAAGATGAGGATAAGCATGCTTAGGTTGAACTGTTGGTGCAATCGAGGATAATTATTCATTAATAGACTAACTAAAGATATGGTCCACTCCAGAGTTTCTTCCTAAAGGATATGGAAAAAGGCAGAAAAACAACAATTCTAGTTTCATTTTCACAATTAACATCCAGAACAGAGATATCCCATCTCACCTCTCTCTGACGTAATGCTGCTTCCTTCCTGTTTAATGATAATATATAATCAAAACCAGAGTGCTCCTGATTGATAAATATAAAGCAGGCAGAATTACCTGCTCAGCAATTTAGCTTCAAGGGAAACACCTTCTCCAAGAGCTGCAACCTAATGAAAGCAAAAATGAAGAAACAAATGACTAGCTACATCATTTGAAGTATAATAGGAAACATTCAGGGAGACAGGCATTGTCAGCCAATCAAGGCAACTGACCAGCAATCTGAGCAACATAAGGTAGTTAAGCAAGTCAAGTCAATAAAAACATAAACACAAAGAACACCACATCGTGTTCACCATTGCCAAATTGAAGCAATAACTTGCATCCATCGGGAAAAAAATTATTGTGCTATAGGCAACTTTACCAAAATGCTTTAACTCGTATTAATTTGCAATGAATTTGAACGAGCTAGGGTCAAATATTGGCACATTCTCTACATTCAAGTCTCAAGATATGGACATCCTTCATATACTTGAATATGTTACATAAAGCAGTCCTATGTTTTGGTACAAACAACTGAGGCAGAGTAGTCTTTACTATAGCAGCCAATTCAGAAGACAACAAAATTTAAATAACAGATCCATTATATCTTAATACAGTCAGTAATATGAATGACCTGTTTTTCAAGCTCCTTAGCTCTGGACTCAGCTTCCTCACGTCTTTCTTCTGCCAGGCGAAGCTGTACAAAATACCCAAACATAAGTTTACACGTTATACACATGTGTGTGCATGCGCATGCGCTAACCATCAATTATATAGTAAAGGCGCACATACTTTATCCACAATTATTTCGTTTTCTTCATGTAGCATGTCAACCTGCAAAACAATGACCATGTCATCTTCAAACCTAAAATATGCTCCAACATATCTGATCAAAGAGATTGACATTCCATTATCCATAATGATGAGAACAACATACTTCATCTTGAAGTACAGAAGCTTCACGCTCATCTCCCCCATGTTTTACCATCTGTTGTCCCAAATCTAAACTAAACCTGGGGTTCGTGGCATTCAAAACATTTAGTAACAAAAGCATCAATGGAATTCAAATGACAATAAATGAAGCTCGAATATAATCCAAACAAGCAAGTTTTAGCTTAAATCTTGCTTTTCTGCTGCAGACACTTGTCTCATTTTGTATATCACCTCTTTCATATAAATGTGAATGCATTAGAATTTTTGTTTAGATAACTTAATGCAATTCCACTACCGCGAATAGAATAGTTATAATATTAACACACTAATAATACTACTGTTTACATTATCACTATCAAATATCAAATCCTGCCAATAAAAATAAATAAAATCAGTAAACATGAGAACAGACATAACCAAGTTTACTGACCTTCTGTCCTTACTCTTGCTAGCAGGAGGCTCAATCGAACTAATGGAAGCAGGACTTCTCAACGAAGGTTTACTAGATGGCATCAACACAGGTGTACGAACAGACAGCGATGACCTCCCAGTTGATGATGATCGAACAACAGGTGCATGCTCTACAAAGTTCCGACCTAACTAATTAAAATACGAAAAATCCCGTCAATTTTAAATCATTTAAACAGCAAAACACTAAACATGGAAATAACGTAAATATATCTTCGTGGTTTAACATAATGTCACTACACGCATCGCGCCTAATCTATACAGGAATCAAGGCATCCAGGTCCCAAAAAAGAAATATATATATATATCAAAAATTCAAACGAGAGAAAGAAAACGCAGCGTATAAGGCGGTAGTACGATGACTTACCGAAGGAGACTGAGATCTGTTTGGTCTATTAAGCGAAACAGTAGGCAAAGTCGCAGCGACGTTATTGCTGCTGTTACTGTGATTAAGACTGCTTTTTAAACTCGACGGAGCAACACGCATTGAGGCACTGAATCGGACTCCTAGATCGTCCTCCTCCTCCTCATCGTCGGCGGTCTGCGACGCCATAACTAGAGCAAGCCTCTGTGCCGCGGCTTTCGCGGCAACGTTCTGTGATCGCTTTATGGTTGACATGCCGGTCCCGAGTCGCGAGCTGGGATGCGCCGGCGACATTGCCGGAGACGAAGGGCTAGAACTCCAATGCCGCGCGAACACCGGACTCCCAGCTCTCCTCCGATCCATCCACTTCACAAAAGAACAACGTAGATATGCTTATAGCTATGTGTTTGTACTTTGTATAGATTTGGGTGTTGTGTCACAGTGAGGCGAGGATTTCGGAGGGGCTAGATCCTCTTTTTTATAGAGAAAATCGACGGAAAAGTAGAGAGAAAAACAGAATCAATAGAAGTGGAAGCCCGAGGACATAGCGAAGAAAACAGTTGAAATTCAGAACCACCACATCTCGAAAGAAAAGAAATGGAATCGCTATTTATTCAAGTAATTTTTGCTGCAACGGCACGTCGTTTCGAGACTTACCGTACGAGTTTCGGGGGAGAGGATTTTGTGGGACCCATACGTTGACGTGTAGACAGAATGTTATGAGATGACGTGTAGACAGAATGTTATGGGATGACGTGTCCGATATTTGATGATTAGGTAAAAAATTTTAATCACTTTCAACTTTTTTTATAATAAATTCAGATACTATTCCTTCCACTTTAGACGAAGTAAAAAAAAAAAGAATGATTAAATAATTTAACTAATTCAACCGGTTAATCGTAAAAATTTTAAACGGTTTATTTTTCTCGATTTTTAATTTTTTGGTTTGATTAATTTTAATAACTTTTATTATTAAAAACTGATTTGTTTATTAATTAATTGATCAATTTTTATAAATTAATAATTTTATAAATAAAAATTAATTAATTAATTTTTATTTAATAATTTATTTTTAATTAAAATTTAAATTCTTCGATAAATAAAAATAATATCTTTCAATTATATTTCAAATTCTTTAATTTTATTCAATCTTTAGTTGATTTTATTACGATCTAATACCAGTTGAAACTTTTAAACTTTAAACCTATTGTCTTACTAATATAATTTCTAGTCTTGTTTTTAAAACATTGGAAAAAAGTAACTGAAATAATTAAAGTTTTTTAATTAAAGTTTTTGTAAAATATTAAATTTTATTAATATCTTTATAAAATTTTAACTTATGTAAATATTTAATTATTTTAATTTATTAAATTTTGATGTTATATAAGTTAAATTAATATCTTATTATTATAAATGAATCTAAACTTAATTTTATTATATTTTAAAATATTATTAATATCATTATAAAAACATTACAATACAATATAAATGTGTTTACTTAAATTTTAAATTTAAAGATCCTAAAGATTTATATAATTCAAATTAAAATATAAAAAATTCTAATTATTTAATAATTATTAGCTCGATGAGATTCTTTTACATGTTTGTTTATAAACATCTACATAAGATTTATCGAGCACAATATTTTTCATTGCCCATTATTGGTTAATTCAATCTTTTTAGAATTGAGATTCTAATTATAGGTTTATTCATCGTTCAAATTGTTAAGCTAAATAGTCATAAGAAATAACAATTATAGGAATATAAGTTGACGCTCATGATTTCTAATGTATATATATATATTGCTTTGCACCCATTTTGTCAACATTGACCAAATTTGAAGTTGCAAATTGTAATTACGTTATAGTTATGATATTATAATTTTATTAATGTACCTTTTAAGACGATTGCAGTTGCATTATTTATAATTATATATTTCACATTTATATTACAATGTATTATTTACAATTTATGTAAAACGGTGAATTTTTGTTATATTTAACTTAAAACTATTATTTACTTAAATTTTGCAAGTGTTGATTTAAAAAAAATCAAAGACCCACAACTATAACAACTTATAGTATTCTCAAAAATTGCAAGTCCATCTCTTACCGTCCAATTCAATGAGAAAAGCAACAGAGGATTGAAGCAAAACAATGGAAATTTGACATAGAAACTTGAACCCATTCAAACAAGAGAAGAAGAATCAACCAAGCAATCCTGAAAGTTGCTTTTATCCTTTTTCTGCCAAGTTCTAGTTGATCTCAACCTCCATATCAAGCTTTCTTCTGAACAAGCTTATCAATCAGCTCAGCAGCTTCTTGAATTGTTGATATGTTCTGAGAGTTTTCTTCTTCAACACTAATATCAAAAGCTTCCTCCAACCCCATCACTATCTCCACCTGCCACAATCATATGTCCATTTACAGTTCTTGATCAGACAAAAGACCAACCATTTTGTTGAATTTTTAATATGGGTAGAGTATAGAGTCCACTTACAATAATTATATTAGTCGTTAACCCCTCGAATTGATAGATTATGTCACGTGTTAGACCCACACATGAGGGGGGTGTTTGTTCCACATTGAAAAAAAAGAAGAAAGAAAACTAACATATAAGTCTAGTGAGTTACTCCACCTATCACCAATTGGTTTTAGAATGGAGTCTCACTTAGACTTATATGTAGTCTAACTTTTCTTCTCGTGTGGGCCTATAGGCTCATTGTAAATTCTAACATGGTATCAAAGCCAAGTCAATTTGTCTCGATGGTTTGGGGCGGTGTCCGGTTATATCCCTTTGCCCAATATGTCCATCAGATATCCATTCCTGCTCTGGACTAAGGGGGGTGTGTTAGGAATCCCAAATCGGACAACTATAAGATCATTAAACAATTTAGTAAGGGTCAACTATCCAAACAACTAGTTCTAGTTATTTGGACAATAGTTGACCCAAGCTCAATTATTGTAAGTGGACTCTATACTCTATCCATATTAAAAATTCAACACATTCAGTACAACTAGGCTTGACAATATACGGAATCCTGCCTAATTAAGTTTGTCTAGAGGTCCAAATCGGAACCTAGACTGGAAGTTTGAGAATTTTTATTAGTTTGGAATCCAGTTCAAAATTTTAATCAAATCAAATTTTGTTCGCTGACTTCAAATCAGATTGGATCCGAGCTTTACTGTCTCTACAAAATGTAAAGATAGAACGCGCTTACTGTGTCTAACGAGTCAGCACCAAGAGCAGAGAACTGGGAGGCAGGGGTGAGCTCAGTTTCAGAGGGTAAAGCTAGTTGTTTCCTCACTATCTCACAAACTTTGTCTACTGTCTCTGGCCTTGCCTATCAATTCAAGAGCACAATTTTCACTTAACTATGGTGATCAGGATTTCAAATTCGTCCATAATTATCGTAGTAGCTAGTAATATAATCTAAAATTTAAAATCTTAGTGATGAAATAGTACTTATAGTTCAGATTAATTGAGTAAAAAGGCTCAACAAGTCCATTAAGTGGTGTATAAGATTACCATACACGAGACATGGAAGCGAGAAGACTTCAGAGAAGGGAACATATACTTTCCCCAGGTCACTGAAGCTAGACTTAAACCAGCCTTCTGAGCCACCTGCGTGTAGTGAAACCAGAAGCATTATGTGGTTGCAATCCGTATTGTTATCGTAGTTCATCGTAATTATATCCGCAATCCTAATTTAGAACTTTTTGAGTCTTTCAAGTGTTTGAAACTTTGTCGCAACTGATGTTAAACAACCATACACTGGAAGAACAATGCAGGTATGGAACTGATTAGAAGAAGATAAAAGAGTAACGAAGCTTCACCTGGCTTGTCCTACTGAGCCGGCTAGGTAAAGCTTGGAACCTGAGACAAGTAGCTGAGACAGAAGCCATTGATGAAGCTTACCGGTGTCAAGTTTGCTTGGAACTCAAAAATGGCGGTGGCCAGGTACCGGTTAATGCAAAGCAAGAAGCAGAGTTGGCTTAGAGGGAGAGAGTGAGACTACGAGACGAGTGGAGAAGATCCAGTCTCATCACGCCTGAGGCCTATCTAGTATTGCTTACATGTCATTGGATTGGATGCTTTTGGTTCCTATACGTTAAGGCCTATTGTAACTTTAGTTGATCCAGGAATCCGACGGTCGGTGTTTTGCTGTCAAAATTAATTTCTGGAGTAATCCAACGGTCGTGGGATTCATTGGGATTAATTGCACTTGTGTTAAGCTTCATGAGTCTCCTTTTGAGAGGAGAAGATTTTCTTTACCATATCAAAGATAGTTAAACACTTCTTAATTTCTTATATCTACCCACTGTACGTTGTCGTTTTTAATGTTAAAAATTTATCAATTAATTAATTAGATAAATTTTATAAATTAATAAATTTTTATAAACTAAAATAATTCAATTATTTTCATTTAATATTTTTATTTAAACTTTAAATTTTTCGATAAAGAAAGATCATATCTTTCAAGTATATTTTAAATTCTTTAATTTTATTTAATTTTTAGTCGATTTTATTACTTTAATATTTCTGAATTTTAATTCAAATTTGTGAAGATCGTTTTGGTCTAATTCAAAATTAGTTGAATCAACTCCCAAAACAAGTCATTTGCCTTAAAGCTCGATCAATTATTAGTCGGTCGACTATTTAGACGAGCCATAGTTTAATTGAGCTCGGAAAAAAATAACCCAACAATGTTTCCCTTCAATAAATTAACAATCGGATAGAAAATTAAACCGATAATATAAAAAATTTGAAGTTTAAAGGTTGAAATGTTATTAGAATGACAAAATTTGTCTACAATTAAGATTGAACAAAATTGGATAATTTAAAATATAATTATTGAAAAATTAAATTTTAATTGAAATTTTTGTTAAATAAAAACCAAATAGTTTATTTTTATTCATAAACATTATTTAGTTTATAAAAACTAATTGCTTAAATTTCACTTAAAAGTTAGGCTATATTTGGTTAGAGATAAGGTTTTTAACGACATGAAATAGAATGGAATGATTTATAATTAAATGAAATTTAAATTGATGTAATATTAGAAAATTATTATTTAAGAAGGATGTAAGAGTTTATAATGTAATTTAGTGAAATGTTGTTTGAAAGATTGAAATAATGAAATGTATCGTGTGTCTAATGATAATGAATGACTAAACAACTCTCATTATCAGAACAAAGCATATGCTAATAAATATAAAACATAAGGTTAAGGGTATAATTGATATTATAAAAAATTATTGAGGGTATATTAAATAATACATATTTATTAAATCATAAACTCACCAAATCAGTAATTCATTTTTACTGTTTAGGATAAAATATGATGTAATATAAAATTTTCTCCTTCTATCATATTTCAATCAATTTTATTATAAATTCTTCTCCCAAACGATAAAATAATATTGCATTCCATTTTATTCAATTACTAATCGCCCTATCAAACATTAAGAAGACATTTAGTTATATTTTTAATTTTATATTGTGATTTTTAGTTTCATTTTTAATTTAATATAGTTACATTTTTTATCACTGATAATAATTATATATTAAATAAAACTTAATTATTAAAATAAATAATTTAAAAATTAACGTTTAATTCATAAATTAATATTTATTATATATTTTTAATAGTTAAATCAAATTTTATTTTAAGTTTATATATTTTGAATATATTTTAAATTTAATTATATTTATTAATTTAAGTTAATTTAAAAATTAAATAAATTTATTACTTAAAGTTAAATTATTCATATTCTTGTTTTTTTGAAGAAATTATTCATATTCTTGTTAAAAATTAATATATTAAATAATTAAATAATATATATTTAGTTGATAGAAAATTAGTATAAAATATAAAAAAATCATGTTTTTATGATTTTCATAATTTTTGAAAAACCAAAGAAAACATAAACAAGAATTCAAACAAAAACTTTTTTTACGAAATAGAAATAAAATACTAACAATAAAATAAAAATAAATAGATCTAATAAATTCAAAATTTTTATAGTCAAAGTACGGATTCAGATTTTTAATTGTTGCTAAAGAAAAAACACAAAATGTATCAACAGCAACCACTACTTGATGTACATATGATAACTACAGCTGAGTTTATATCCTTGCCGAATGGCTTAAAATATACAGGCTGGAGTTGCCAAGGTTGCTAGTAAGAAGTTCATACCGA
>JANSVB020000160.1:701834-715851 GCA_025504935.2 Erythroxylum haughtii | reverse complement strand
TGAATAAGGCTTAAATTGTACAAAATAGGTCGAATTGAATTACTTATATTCAGGCTGGTTGATCCTTTTTTCACAAACTCAAATTTATCTTAGATTTTCTCATTCTGCTTCAAATAAATCTTTTAATAAACTAATGACTCTAGAAGAGAACAAAAAAGGAAAATGAAAGCTCGTTCCCAATTGTCTTTGATTCTCATTAGAATGGGACCCCTCGGTTTTGCCTTTGAAACTTATTTTTAATCTTTCACGATACAATATTATTTCTATTTAAATAGTCCTTTTTAACAATCAAATTATCTCATATTCCGCTTTTATATTGTTAATTTATGTGAAATTACATCAAGTTAATCACTATAGGTTTGAAGTTATCGTATACATACATACACACATATTTGTATATATATGTAATATTTTTAAATAGTATAATTGGATAAAATGGAATATTTCTCAAATTATAAAATAATTTGCAATAACTTCAAATTAATTAATTAATTATAAGTTTTTGATTTTTTATATTTTATTATATTTTGTGATGGGTTACATTTATTTATGATGGAACTAACTCTAAATTTAGGAATTAATGGACCCTAAAAGCATATGAAAAAACGGCCCATGTGCTCTAATTATAGAGATCGAGACACATGCGATGGACCTTTTTTAACAAATAAAAAATCGTAATAAATAAGTGAAAATTAAAAAGATAATTGAGAAGAGAGGATTTGCATTGACCAATCGCCGACTGCAGAAGATTTGAATCATCTTCTGCTCCTTCACTGGAAGCTCGCCCGCAGGATTCATTTTATCTGAGAAAGCCAAACAAGCACCAGAAAATCATAATAATAAGTACAAGAAGAAGGAGAACGAGAAGAATATTATTATTATTGTTGTTGATATTAATAAAAAAAAGCAAGCAAATAATTATCAGATCTAACAAACACTAGGAAGGAGCGGTTTCCGAGAGCCAGAGAGAGGAGAAAATGATAACGATACCGTATTTGACCGCTTTATCGACCTACTTCAGCTACGGTCTTCTCTTCGCGTTTGGCCAATTGCGTGATTTTTTCAGGAAGTTCGTCGATTGGTGGAAAACGAACAATCTCCAGGTTTTTTGTCGCTTTTTTAAAGTGATTTTTCTCTTGTTTTTTGGATTTTGTTGTGGTAATGATGTTGTTTCTCAGGGATATGCACCGATCTGTTTGGGACTAGAGGACTTCTATATTCGTCGTTTGTATTTGCGAATTCAGGTACGCACTTTTATTCCTTCTGCGAGGTTTTTGTTTTTGTTTGGTTATCGGATGCTTATTTTGATGGATCGTGGAAGAAGAATTAGAGTGCATAGGGTAAATCTCTTTGTATTGAGTTTGATGCTATTGTTTTTGTGAGTTTAGATGATTGCCTGGTATTATGAACTAAATTTACTGGATCTTGATGATTCTGCATGGACTCTTGTGTTTTATTGCTAGTTTTGATGTACTTGAGGTGGATTGATTTGATTTTTTTTAAGGCGCTTTTCCTTATAGGTGTGTTAGTTCAATGGTCTTAACATTGTTATTGTGGCATGACGGTGGGTTGGTATGAGTGTTTTAGTTAGTGGTTTAGAGCTCTTATTTTGGTACCATCATGCAGGACTGCTTTGGACGACCGATCTCGAGTGCCCCTGATGCTTGGTTTGATGTTGTTGAGCGTTATTCCAATGACAATAACAAGACATTGAAGTTAGTCTTTTGACAGTTTGCTTGCAGTCTGTGGTTTTATCAGTTGGAATTGCTAATGCTTTGTGGATAATTGGTATCACAACATGCAGACGGACTACGAATATTACTAGGTGCCTAAACTTGGGATCATACAATTATCTTGGCTTTGCAGCAGCTGATGAATATTGTACACCTCGTGTTATTGAGTCATTGAAGAGGTTTTCACCAAGTACTTGCAGTACTCGAGTGGATGGAGGTGAGCAGCCAACTTGCAAGATAATTCTTTGTTGCTAGTTCCTCTGTTATATGCTTTTCTGATACATTTTTTCTTAGGGACTACTACTTTGCATAATGAACTGGAGGAGCGCGTTGCTGATTTTGTCAAAAAGCCAGCAGCTATAGTCTTTGGTATGGGATATGTGACAAACTCCGCCATCCTTCCTGTCTTGATTGGGAAGGTATATGCACATCAAGTCCTGTTTTGCTTATGTTACTCTTTCGAAATCATAATCGAATTTCCCTTTCTATTATTTATTAACAGGGAGGGCTCATCATTAGTGACTCATTGAATCATAACTCAATTGTCAATGGTGCTCGGGGATCAGGAGCCACAATACGTGTTTTTCAACATAATAGTGAGTTCTGAATAATAGCAATTTATTCCTCCATAAAGAAATGGAAATTTCTCCTGCTTATTAATTGTTAACTTTCTCTGCTTCAGCACCATCTCACTTGGAGAAAGTATTAAGAGAACAGATTGCTGAGGGGCGACCAAGAACGCATAGACCATGGAAGAAGATAATTGTTATCGTAGAGGGTATCTATAGCATGGAAGGTGAACTCTGCAAACTTCCAGAGATTGTTGCAATATGCAAAAAATACAAGGTCAAACTTCTACGTTCTCATACACAACTCATTATGTGTCATCTTTGCAGTCAGCTTTTACCTAGGAAGTGTTTTGAGTTGTCTCTTTGTGCTTTTCTTCTGTTTTTCATAGACACTTTTCATAGCTTAACCCTTGATTTTCACTTACTAGAATGATATGTCTATTGTTATTCTGTGCTTTGTAGGCCTATGTTTACTTGGATGAGGCTCACAGCATTGGAGCTGTTGGAAAAACAGGAAGAGGGGTTTGTGAACTCTTAGGAGTGGATACTGCTGATGTGGATGTTATGATGGGAACTTTTACAAAATCATTTGGATCATGTGGCGGTTATATTGCTGGATCCAAGGTTTTAATTATGCAACTATTATTAGTTTTATTACGAACCTTTGGCTTGTGTAGAAAACATAGTTGCTTATCTTTATTTCTCACTAATTTCTTTTCCTCATTTCCATTAATAAGAGAATTATTTCAACATGAGAACAAACATTGTCATTTTCGTTCTACCTTGATTAAGATTCTACTTTACAGTTATATATCTTTAACAACATTTATATGTAGCAAATTTGGATCAGAATTATTCTTATCACTTTATAAAATTGAAGTTCGTTTGATCACGATCCTCTGCAACTTCTTTTTAGTATGTAGAAGGTGAGAAGTTCACTTTCTTCTATCTGCCAGGAAGACTCTACTCCATTTTCTGTAATATTCCTTTCTACAATGGCATGAATGTCACTGTATGACAATTGACATTCTCGATGGTCATTACAGGCCCTCTAAATGATTTGCAAATTTACTTTAGTACAACTTTTCAGTAGTTCTATGGGTATACTAGGTATGGTGACGAGTTATAGAGCTTCACAGTCTATTTTCATGTTTGATTCCTTTACATGCATTTTTATATGCCAGTTATATTGGATTAACTAAGTAATTGACACCACAAGTGGGCTGAGGTCGTTATTTACTTGTTGCTTTCAGGAGCTTATTCAATATCTCAAGTACACATGCCCAGCTCATCTATATGCAACATCAATATCTCCACCAGCTGCACAACAAATCATATCTGCCATAAAGGTTATTCTTGGGGAAGATGGTTCATGTAGAGGTAATAGGTGCTCTCCCTTATTTTTCATTTGTTTTTATTTATTTTAGAAAAAAATTAGTCATTTCTTTGCTTCAATTGCATGGATCCAACTTTAGATTCCTGCTTAATTTCACAACGACTTATGATTCTTTTATGTCTTTTTAGGGGCTCAAAAACTTGCAAGAATACGTGAAAATAGCAACTTTTTCAGGTCAGAGCTGCAGAAAATGGGTTTTGAAGTCATTGGAGATAATGACTCTCCTGTGATGCCTATAATGCTTTACAATCCTGCAAAAATTCCTGCATTTTCCCGGGAGTGTCTGAGACAAAAGGTAAGCTTGCAGTTAATATAGCAGCAAGGTATATTAAGATTAATCTTTTCATGTATAAGTGGAGGGTTGGTTGCAGCACATTTTACTGTTTTCGTGGTTTCTTTACAGGTTGCCGTTGTGACAGTTGCTTTTCCAGCTACCCCTCTACTTTTGGCCAGGGCACGTATTTGCATATCTGCCTCACATTCCAGGGAAGATCTTATCAGAGCTTTGGAGGTATGCTCGTCTAATTTGTGATTATTATTATTATTTGGTGATTTTGCATTATATTACTAGTGCTAAAGACAGGAGGGGCCTTTTGTGCATAAAAACTTTTTTATTTGGTATTCAGTATCATTTTCATGTCTGTGAGTGAAGATATCTCTTTATTGGATAGTCATCCAATGATTGAGGATTCATATAAAAGGAAAAAGATGAAGTCTTCCAGTTGCCAAGAAAATCAAGTAAAATTTTTATGCTATTTAAGCTTGCTCATCCAAGTATGTATATCTTCGCTTGTCATCTTCAATACCTGCAGTTGCAGCATGTATTCTGAAAACAGTGTGTAGAGGGCTAATCAGTTTTGGACATGTGACATTAAAATTCAAAGCCTTTGATGACGAATAGACCCGAACACCAACTTGGCTAAGATGTGTTATCTTCGATCAATGTTATACCGGAGCGAGAATTGATTTGTAAACAATGAGAAACTAATTCAGAGTTTTTATTTTGGAAAATAAAACTAATTCAGAGTTGTTTTCTCTTTGACAGGTAATCAGTCAAGTAGGTGACTTGGTGGGCATAAAGTACTTCCCTGCTGAACCCCATAAGCAGGATCAGGATCAAGACCAGGATCAGAGTGGAAAGAAGTTGGAGTAAATAGATTATTCGAAAATGGTTTAGGATTCAGGAGCAACTTTGAGACTTAATCGAACGAAGCATTGGGTTGGGTTGTTGGTCGACCACCGTCTCATAATATTTCTCTGAGAATCACAGTGTGTTAAGATATGCCTATAGTCAATGTTATTCTCCGCGTGCAACGAGGGACTGGGTATGTAGAGAAACAAACCCAATTCCTACAGTATGGTTTCCGCCTAGAACTAAAAATTAGGTGTCTTTCGGGGGTATAGCAATTTTGCTTGTTTATCGGTATGACTGGCCAATCCATGTTGTGTAAATAGTTGCATGCATACCTAAAACTTATTCTGGCAGTAAACTTCCGAGATTTCATATGTTTGGTTCAATTTCTTGATTGAAAATGGTTATACCAACTCTAAAGGAGCGACCGAATATGCTTACTGCTTCACGTGTTGATATGCTGCCTTGTAATCCAAATCTGTACTAGCTTTGTTTCTTCATTAGATAGTCGTTTTCTCTTGACAAATCGGACCATAACCCATTATTCACAAGATTACTAAATACTATTTGAATAGTTCAACAAACGGCCAAGATTTGATACCAAGACGGGTTACAATGTACTTTGAGCTCTTGAAACAATCCAATGGCTGTTCCAGAAGATGAGATCTAATGGTTCCCAAAACACAACCAGTGACAAGGGTACTAACCGAAGAAAAACTCAATCATCCCTTTCCCAACAGTTTGGAATATAATACAAGTTGAGAACCAAAAGGCTCATGAAAGCAACAGTATCAATCGAAGTTATTGCAACCCCATATAGATGCTTAACAGAACAAGCAGTACATGTTCAAAAACTAAAGAGCATCATCAGATCATATAGCTTGAACTTAGGTTTTGAACAATTTTATTCATCTTAGGCAAAGTAAGGCATTTCCCTTTCCAACCAGGTATTACAGGTCTCAACAGCTTTAAAACACAAGTAGTAAAACAAAAATCAACAGAATGCCATATACCTGAACATTGCATTGCACCGAACTTAAAAATGCATTCATAAAGTGCAACAAAAGCACTAATCAAAATATCCTAACCCAAGTTCAAGGAAAAAAAATATAACTATTTCTAATACTATGAGATCAATAACAAAATAGCTCAAACTACCTTCAGACCATGATGCAACTTGAAATTACCACGGCTGAGATATAATCCTTTCTTGAAAAGCAAAATCTACGAATTCGTCACGTAGAAAACCATTCACGAAAACCCTTTTCCGAGCTTCTGAATCGCACAAAACATCTTTCTTCTTGACCCAACAGCATTAATCCCCATATCCTTCAAATCCTCCAGTGTCAGCATTGGTAAGACCTCATCATCAACCTCATGAATTTCAAAAACCGGTGCATACCTCCCTAACCCTATACTATTCAGCCAAATTCTCACACCATCATTCCTATAATCCCTTACATCGTTATCTGACGGTCCGGACAATTCGACACCTTCAAGATGACGATTATGGTTATTGTTCCTTGCCCTAACTCCCCTTTTATTGTAAAACAATTCCCTCTCATTTCTCTCGTTCCCATCACCCAAATTCTCAAGAGAATGAACTGGGCTATCTTCTTTCAATGGACTCTCCGAATTCTCCAAAGCAAATTCCCTATAACTATTTTCCATATCCTCACCACCACTATACTTCTCATCTCCGTCCACATTTCCACCGGCAAAGTCTCCACCTCCCTCATCAATTTTCGAGACCCAATTGGATCGGACCCTCTTCGTGGTGGCATTCGACGCTCTTTTCTTCGAATCTTTCACCCTCCAACTCGCAAGTGCAACTGTGTCCAAATTAGGCTCTCTATCATCATCTAGGGTTTCGGCGAACTCGCCGGTGGTAGTTAAATTTGTTAAAACTCGAGTCTTTGAACCTTTACCTGAATCTTTCTTGCTATGATCAAGAGATAGGTTGTTGTTATGCTTCCACTGTCTGTTTCCCATAGTTCTTCGAGCATGAACTCCGTCGTAGATATGGTCGCCGCCGATTTCTCCCAATCGAACGCTAGGTCTACGCTGTCGTTTTGAACCGACGGCTTCCGAGGAAGTGACGGTGTTTGAACCACCTCCGAAGCCGTCAAGCTGACCCTCCGGTGGCTGTGTCTCCGCCATGTATGACGACAATATCAAGAATTCAAGATCCAAAAAATGTTTCTGGCTTCCTTTTAGGGTTCCTAAATGTCTCTACACGTATATCTATAGATATATATATAGAGAGAGGGAGAGAGAGAGGGAGAGAGAGAGGTGGAAGAGGAATTCGAAGAGAGTGGGAGTGAGTTCTTGCTGCGAAGAAGGAGACTGCGGAGGTCAAGTGGGTGTTTGACACGTGTCGTCCTCAATTAGGGTGACGATAGCTATCATTTAGAGACCCATAAATGGAAGGAAGGAGAGTTAAACGACATCAAAAGGGACGAAACGACAATTGTCCTGTTATCATTAGTTTGCTTTGTTTCTTTTTCCATAAAAACAAAGACGACAACCCAAGCGGAGAATCTGAGATCTTTTTGTTTTTTTAAAGGCAGTTTGCTGCTATAAATATTTAATTTATAAGTTATTATATGTTATTAACGATTTATTTATAAATTATTATATTAATAACAATTTTATAGCATATAGGTTTTATATTTTTTAATTAAATGTACATTTTAAAAGTTTTTAAAATTATGAAATTCAAATTAAAAGATTTTTTTGTGACTATCCATCAAAAAACTTAATAGGTTTAACTGAATTTTAAATCATATAAATTTTCGGTCTAGTCTTTAACCTTTAAATTTGATTGACTTTAATAACTCTTATTGTTAAAAATCAATTTGTTTATCAATTAATCAATCGATTTTTATAAATTAATAAGTTTTTATCAACTAAATAAATCAATTATTTTTTATTTAACAATTTCATTTTTCGATTAAACGTCAAATTTTTTGATAAATAAGGATATTTTCTTTCAATCATATTTTAAAATTTTATTTTTATTCAATTTTTAGCCGATTTATGACAGTCTAATATTGATTAAATATTTTTTTAATATATAATGGAGAAAAGCAAGGCCTAAACAGTGGCTCTTAGGGTTAAAACCTCACATATATCCTCAAAGGGGATAGTACTTGGCTCAATGGTAGTGAAAGCGTCCACTAAGTGGAACAAAACCTTGAGGTCTTGGGTTCGAGTCGTGGCTCACCCTTTACCAAAGAGGACAATACTAATTAATGGGGTACTGAAGTTGGTGGGTCCCCCTCGTGGGGTTAAAATCCACCTGGTACCTGTATCGGGGTTGGTCTCCCTCGTGGGGTTAAAATCCATCCGGTACTTGGGTCTCGTATGCCGGGCCCAACATTTGTCCCAAAGGAGGGAACTGTAAATAAGTAATTCTGAAACCAAAAGATTCCACATTAAAAGCTAACCAGTTAGCGCACCGAGTTTCCTCACGAAACACATGGCGAATACGAGCCGTCCAGGATTTAGTTAACAAAACCTTAATAGCCTGTATCAATGAAGTATTATAGGATATCCTCGAACCGAATGAGGAAAGAATATTAATGACTTCCAAGGAATCTACTTCGAGTTCAATTCTCCAATAGCCCATATCCCAAGCCAGATTCAATCCCAAATAAACCCCCCCATAACTCAGCATCCATTGGTGTGCAAAATCCAATAAGATGGATGAAACCTCCTAGCCACGCACCAGAACTGTCGCGAAGGAGACCACCGGCAGAAACATTCTGACTTGACGTTCGCTTCGCCCCATCAGTGTTCATCTAGATCCATCTCTCACTCGGTTTGGCCCATCTTATATGCCTAATGCTACTAGTGGCATAATCAACCGCGGCTCGAGAAATAACTATACCTCCATGCACAATCTGATTCACATAATCTAAATCAATAGCTTACTAGCTACTAGTTAGAAGAAGTCATTTTCAAATAAACTTTTATTTATCTAAAACCACAAAAACCAGTAAGAAACCCTACAGATAATCGACCATCTTAAACCATTAACCTCGACTTAATTATAAAGATTCGAAAGCAACCACTCTGAAGTGATAAGACTAAAGAAATGTTAAAGGTCTATGTCTGAGGAAAATTGAGTCACAATTAGCGTACTCTGGGACAATCTCTAATAACATGCGTATAAGATTCAAGATTACTACAATAGTGACATCTGTCATCAGTGGAAAGATGTTGATAAGCATGTTGTTGATTAGTCAAGAGTTTCCCTTTGGCAAGTAGCCATAAAAAGGATCGGATACATTGCGGATCAGGCCATTTTCAAATCAACATCCACAGTATACTCTTACCTTCTTCTCTAATATTTTCAATTAACTCATACGCAGATACTGTCGAAGAGGCCCCATTTTGGTTTGGAGTCCACACCACGTGATCGTCATCAAACTCAAGTCTCGGAGCCATAATGCTTGCAATTGTCATGCATACGGATGACGGAAGGAGGTTCTGAAACTACTCCCAACACCAACCCCCGTCTATGTTCACAAACTCGCTCACCTTTGCATATAACATAGTTTCAGAGATGGGATTAATAGCCAAGAAAGCTAGGGGGCCCTATCACCAACCCAATTGTCAATCCAAAATCTTACATAATTCCCATTTCCTACACACCACCCTGTACCTGTGAGGATAAATTTCCAGGTGGTAGAAATACCTCTCCAGACCGAAGATGCTCCTTTACTCTCCAGCATCGCAGGAAGATGCAAGGGGTCAAAATGATATTTAGCTCTAAGGATCTGTACCCAATAGGCAGAAGGATTAGAGAGTAAGTCCCAACCAAGTTTAGTGAGCAAAGCATCACTAGTAGATCGAATTCGCCGAATACCGAGGCCCCCAGAGTTCTTTGGTTTGTACACCGTCTCCCAATTCACAAGATTAGCCTTCCGTTGACCCTCCTTAGATCCCCAGATGAAATTACACATAATTTTCTCTAGATCATCACAAAACTACCGTGATAATCGCACTGTTTGCCTAGTATATATGGGAAGTGATACAAGAGCAAATTGCGTCATGGTGACCCAACCGGCGAGGGAAAGAAAGCAAGCACTCCAACCTGCTAGTTTATGTTGAGCTTTGTCAAGAATGTATTGATATGTTCTCCTTGTCGATCGTTCATGAAGTAATGGTACCCCAAGATATTTTCCAAGATTCGTGATGAGTTAGAACCCTAAAGTCTTGCTTAGGGCGCGAGCTCTCAGTCGAGAAATATTTTTTAAAAGTTAAATATTAATTTAAAAAACCTAAAAGATTATACACATTTGAACATACTATCTTATTATAATTTATTCAATACATAAATATTAGTGACTAAAATTTTCAATCATTACAAAATTTTTTTAACAAAGTTAATATAAACTTGACTAAGAGAAAAGTAATATTATGAAATTGTATACAAAAGCCACAGACTTTGAAGAAGAAAACATAATTTCAAAGCTCCAAGGAAGGGTCTCTCAGATGTCAAAATCATCGTTTGGAGCCTCTTTCTCCCAATTGCAAACTTTCGCATGTTGGTCATTCGGGTTGCTAATCCACTCGACTGACTTTCTGTAAGTCTGGTTCCTTAAAGCTTCAATCCTTTGGTAAAACATAAAGCAAACCGTGCCCAGGACTCTGCTCCAGTGGATAAATTGTTGTGTTTTTTACAAACTTTTGATGATCAAGAGTAGGCTTTCAGGAATTGCAAACTGTTAAAAACTTTCTTTTAGCTCCTTCTGTCAAATGGAACAGGCATAAAGGGAGTCTTCAGAGCCTGCTCCTACCCTCCTGCAAATAATATAGATATAAGAGATATAATACAGATAATAGAGCAGGTTCTAATAAATACAGAATTTGAGAACTTAATATTGATAAGATTGGAAGTAGAATGACTTGAGCAATAAAACAAAATAAATATACCTTAACAATTTCTCCAAGGCAAACGCTTTGGTGTAAGACATTTATGGATCGATTGAGTTTGGCATACCTGTATCCATGATTGTTTTTGTTTTCGTAAAATGTTGATTTATTCCCTTTCTGCTTCCTTTCTTTAATGTGTTTCTTCAATGGTTTAGAATAATTGAGATTCACCATCATAAATTTTTGTTTCTAAAACTTAAATACTCAATCACCAACCATCATGATGGTTCATTGTTGGAAGAGAGAGGAAAAGAGACTTTGACCCATTTGAGATCCATTCTGTAATACCTAATAATCATTATCTTGGGTGCTTTTCATGAAACTCAAATCTATAAGTCACATGGGACATTAAATAGTCTAACAATCTCCCACTTGGCCTAAGTTACGACTTGGTGATCCAACAATAAAACTTTAAGTGCACACAATACATGGAATCGATCAAGTCATCCTTAATTGAATTAAGCTGATGGGATCATGATGGTCACAAGTTATATAACCTAGTTCCTTCTATGTATCACATAATCAACTAATCTCAACAAACTCTAAGTTGGTAATTCGGTACCAATATGACCAATAAATATTTTGTGCGGTAACCCTTTCGTTAACGGATCCGCTATCATGAGATCGGTACCAATATGCTCAATTGACACTTTATATTTTTGCACTTCTTTTTTCATAAACAAATACTTCAAATTCATATGTTTTGCACCTTTTGAATATTTGTCAATTTTAAAGAAGAATACGGCTGCGGAATTATCATAATAAATTCTTAACGGTCTGGTAATATTGTCGATAAGATCAAGACCTAAGATAAAGTTACACAACCACAATCCATAAACCGTAGCCTCAAAGCATGCCACAAATCAGCCTTTATAGTGGAAGTAACAATGACTGATTGCTTTCCACTTTTCCAAGAAATTGCTCCTCCAGTTAATAGAAACATATAACCGAATGTAGATTTCTATAAGTCTACACAACCGGCATAGTCTGAATCCGAGTAATCTATCAGTTCGAGATGGATTGATTTTCTATATGTGAGCATATAGTCCTTGGTGCCTTGTAAGTATCTAAGGACTTTTTTTTCAGCTTTCCAGTGGTCCATTCCAGGATTGCTTTGATATCGTCCTAGCATTTCAACAGTAAAACTGATATCTGGCCTAGTGCATATTTGAGTATACATTAAGCTCCCAACTACTGATGCATAAGGAATAGACTCCATGTTCTTGTGTTCCAAATCGTTTTGTGAACATTGCATTAGACTAAATTTGTCCCCTTTCTGAATTGGAACTATCCCTGCGGAGCATTTTTTTATTTGAAATCTTTCTAATATTTTCTCGATATAACCTTTTTGAGACAATCCTAACACTCCTTGTGATCTATCCCGGAATATTTCTATTCCTATCACATAGGATGCCTCACCCATATCTTTCATTTCGAAATTATTAGAAAGAAAATTCTTTACATCATATAACAAAACAACATTATTCGCAGCAAGAAGGATATCGTCAACATATAGGACTAATATAATGAACTTGCTCCCACTAACCTTCATATAGATACACCGATTAACAGTGTTTTCTACAAAACTATAAGACGTAATGATATCATTAAACTTAAGATACCATTTTCGGGAATCTTGCTTTAGTCCATATATTGACTTCTTTAATTTACACACTAATCGTTCATTTCCTGTGGTCACAAAACCTTCTGGTTGATCCATATATACTTCTTCTTCTAAGTCACCATTTAGAAAAAGCAGTCTTTACGTCCATTTGGTGAAGCTCTAAATCATAATGAGCTACTAGTTCCATAACAATTATTAAGGAGTCCTTCTTTGAAACTAGAGAGAATGTCTCTTTATAGTCAATACCATCCTTTTGAGTGTAACCTTTGGCAACAGGTCTGGCTTTATACCTTTCAATATTGCCTTGTGAGTCAAGTTTGGTCTTAAAGACCCATTTACAACCCACTTGTTTTGCACCTTCTGGCAACTTAACTAATTCCCAGACCTTGTTATCATCGATTGATTTTAACTCTTCTTTCATAACATTGAACCATTTTCCAGAATTGGTACATACCATGGCTTGTTTGAACCAGCCTGGATCTTTATCAATGCTCAAGTCACATTCATGTTTAAGTGAGTAAATTTCATAGTCACTTGAAATAGCTGGTATTCTTTGCTTGATAGACCTTCGTAATGCTACGTCTTGTAACATTACTTGATCATTTGTAACTTGATCATCATTAGTTGGTTCCTCATTCATATGTTCAATTTTTGGAATTGAAACATTAATTTGTTGTTACGGTATATTGTGTATCCGTGATGCAACAAGAGGAATAACAACCGGTGGAATCACGTTTGATGTAGTAGTGTCTACTCGTCTTGGAGTAGTTTTTACTCGATTCTCGTGAATATCCACTTTTCGTGGTTCTCCACTCCCACTGATTTGACCATTGTCAATGAACCTAGCGTTACCAGACTCAACTATTCTTGTACTATGGTTAGGACAATAAAATCTATACCTCTTTGACTTTTTGAGATAGTCGATGAAATAACCACTAACGGTTCTCGCATCAAGCTTCTTTTCATATGGATTATACAACCTTACTTCTGCCGGACAACCTCAAATGTGAAGGTGTTGTAAGCTAGATTTCCTTCCTATCCACAATTCATAAGGAGTCTTAGGAACTACCTTACTAGGAATCCTATTTAGCATATATGTAGCGGTCTTTAATGCATGCATCCACAATGATAAAGGTATAGTACTATTACTTAACATACTCCTAACCATTTCTATAAGAGTACGATTCTGCCTTTCAGCTACACCAATTTGTTGTGGTGTACCAGGAATTGTGTATTGCGCACATATGCCTTGATTGGCAAGAAACTTTGCAAATGGACATGGACATCGACCACTTTTATCAAAATTTTCATACTATTTACCACCTCTATCCGACCTCACTATCTTTACTTTTCTATCTAACTGCCTTTCTATCTCATTAATGAACACCTCTAGGATGTCCATAGATTGAGACTTTTTATATAACAGATAAATATATCCATATCGTGAGAAGTCATCAATAAATGTAATGAAATATTTTTCGCCGCCCCAAGTCGAAAGGACCACAGATGTCAGTGTGTATTAATTCCAGTAATATGCTACTTTTTGTGGCTGGATGCTTTGATATATGTTTGGTTTGCTTGCCTTTAATGCAATCCACACATATATCCCAGTCAACAAAA
>JANSVB020000160.1:686800-696842 GCA_025504935.2 Erythroxylum haughtii | reverse complement strand
TAGTTGTTTTACTTATTTAGATTCTCGATCTCTTTATATATTTTTATGGCACTGTTTTAGACATCAATTTAATTCATTTGTGTTATGATATCTCTTAATATATATGTATGCATTAAAACCTATACAATAAAAGTTAGAATTAGCTCAAAACTTATATACTTTTTATACTCAAGAGTTAACTTATTTACACTCACTTCTAGAACAACATCAACTTACCCATTAAAAATATCTGAACAAGATCAAAATATATTAGAGATAGACAATTTAGAATTAGCCAAATCCATAGGCACTTTCCATATAAACACTTTATTATCAAATGAATAATATTTTTTCCATTTATATCGTTTAGTTCTAAAGGGTGGATGTTTTGTTCCAAGGTCCCTATAGGATGAAAAATCACAACCATATTGTTTTGATACTTCGACATATTTTGAACAACAAAGTTGAATATCTTTATGTCGTAATTTTTTTATGTAATTTTTCTTCTAAACATTTTTGTGCTAAGACTTCTTTAGTAATAGCTATGGCTCCACCTAAATTATATGCTATGGGTGTAAAAGATTTGATAACACCCTACCTTCAACTCGAGTTTTGGGTAGCAAAGTGGTATCAAAACTTCCAAGTATGGGTTTGGGCAGCATCACGTCTCGTGTTCAAGTTGCAACATAACTACTGCTTCCGAACGGGGCAAAAGGGTTCAATGAAGCGTGGTGGGTGTAAAAGATTTGGTAATACCCTACCTTCAACTCGAGTTTTGGGTAGTAAAGATCAAAAATCAAGTACACAATTTAACTACACATATTAAAAATACTCTATAAGTGTTACTGAATACATTACCGAAGTACAAGACAAACAAGGACAAATGGAACTTCAAGTAATTGAACTTTTAACCAATCAAACTAATATAACTAGGATAATACAACAATTAGTAAAATATAATATACAAAACAAAGAAACAATAATCAATATACAGGAAAACCTAGAAAAATAGTAACTAGACTAGAAACATTGGTTGACAAAATAAACATACCCGAATTGGTATTAAAGCCTAGTAATAGGCAAATAAATATTTTAGCTAAATCATGGAAAAAGATATAAGAAAGCAATTAGAAGACATAACACAATTAGTGAACAAACTCATCTTAACACCCTCTCCTACAGAAAATCCATATTTTCCATGGTTTAGCTAAAATAGTTATTTGACTATTACTAGGCTTCGATTAGAAACTAATTGTTCATATTTGTAATGAGAAATAATAGGATTTGTAATTTTAACTAACTGTTCTAAATTTTTTCCAGGTTTTGTAAATCTTAAAGGTTTTTGTAAATGTAATGATTGTGATCTAAAAAGATTGAGTTTATTTGTAGAGCTAGACTCAGAAAAGGAAAGTCGAGGAGTTATACTTGGGTTTATTTGAATTGGATACTAAATTTTAGGTAAAGTTCTTAGTTTTGTTCGTATGTTAGTTCCTACTTTAGCAACATCACTGAATAACCTTCAACTCAATTTTTGCGAAGAAAAGTGGTATCAGAGCCTAGTAATAGACAAATGACTATTTTAGCTAAACCATGGAAAATATAGAAAAAGATATAAGAAAGAAATTAGAAGATATACCAACTTTGCTACCCAAAACTCGAGTTCAAGGTAGGGCGGAATCAAATTACATAAACCCACCATTCATTCGCATGGTGACAAAGCAACTTCAGGCTGGTTCAGAAGCAATGGTTGTATTACAACTTGAACACACGATGTGGGTTAAGCCTTAGGCCTATACCTAAGCTCTGATACCAATTTGCTACCCAAAACTCTAGTTGAAAGTAGGGCAGAACCAAATTACTTAAACCTTATGTAAAAGATTTGATAACACCCTACCTTCAACTTGAGTTTTGGGTAGCAAAGTGATATCAGAGCTTCCAGGTACTGGGCAACCCCTCGTCTCGTGTTCAAGTTACAGCACAACCACTACTTTAGAACGGGGCAAAAGGGTTCAGCGAAGCGTGGTGGGTGTAAAAGATTTGATAACACCCTACCTTCAACTCGAGTTTTAGATAACAAAAAGTAAGAGATTCAAAAAAAACCTACGTAAACGAGCTTCTGCTTGAACTTCTAATTATAAACGTACATGAACAAGCATTTGTAAGAGCATTAAAAAAATTTACAAAATAGGATTAATCTATTTGACAGTTAGTAGATTGTATTAACTGTTAGATGATTCTATCAGAAGTTTGTTAATAGCAGATTAATATAGTTGATTTCATCAGCGGATAATATCAACTGTTTATTTAAAAATGTATGCTCAAATTTATTGATTAGTATTAGTTGTTTATGTGTAAAATAACTTTTAAAAATTTATAAGGGTATGAGTATTAACTATTTATATCTTAATATTTTTTTAATATTCTTATAAAAATTTAGATAGAGCAAAAGAAATCAACACCATCATTTTCTTATATATCTTCCATCGAACTTAAAAAATACCGAAAGCCCTCTCAATATAACTTTTCAATGATAAATGAGTTCGATTAAAAACTTCTCAAGATTCTATTAAATTTGCAAGGATCAATTGAAGAATTTGATAGATCATTAAAATACCACTAAGAATAAGCTTGAGAACGGATCACACTAGCTGTTTTTTTTTTCAAACACGACACTATCAAGCTTAATATAAAATTGGGTCTGTAAAAATAATATTGATTTAATTTCTAATTTAAGAAAATATAAATTTTTGTTTTTTTAATTTTGAAAAATTGAAACTACATTTTTAATATATTAAATTAAAATAAAATTATTTTGAAAAAACCGTTTATATTAATCTCTTAAAATTTAAACTTAGATAAAAATAATTAATTTTAATTTGACTTATTAATTTTAAATTAGATTGAATTGAATTAAACACAATTTATAAGTGATAATAATATTATATATTAAAATTGAAAACCTAAATATCAGGTCTATACAAAAATAATTAATGTAATATAATTAGAGATAAAAATTTAAAAAATGTAACTTTAAAAAAAATCAATTTAATAATAAATATATTAAAAATTTTAATTTAATGATTAATTTCAAAATTTTATATAAATTAAGTCAAATTTATATATCTATCTCTTTGAATAATTTGTAATAATTTTGGGATATAATTTTAGTCCTTAATTTCTTAGTTGTTAGAGAAAAACACTCCTTACAGTAACGTTTTCAAAATTTACAGATTAGGTTTAGTCCACTAACTCAATCAACTAATTACTAAACATAATTATCAGCGATTTAACATAGTCAAATTGTTAAAACCTTTCATTTCACCAAAAAAATGACTGATAAGCTATTTACCAAACAAGCTTATACACCGATTCAATCCAAAATCTTGAAACAAGTTCGGTTATGAATCTTAAAATTTTGATAATTTTCTCTATTTTCTATCCGAAGGGTTTGTTTTAAAATCATTCATCCTACAACTATTTATATAATTTTTAAATATTTTATATAATAAATATTTATAATATAGTAATTTATAATAGCAGGGAACTAGTGTGTTGAAGCAATTAGGGTTTTATAGTATATAATTGTTTGTAATTCTTTTGTAGAAGGAACTAAACAAATAATTAGTAGAAATAAATTATTAAAATTTATGGAAAACTTTATTATATTCCACTAATGTTAAATTTTTTTAAATAAATGCAAGGTTAATTATTTCATATTCTTCGTATCTATAAATTTATACCATTTTTAATAAAAACTAAAAATTATTTCGTAAATATAATCCTTTTCACCTCTTACATTATCATACAATTACTCAATTTTGACAAATTACCTATTGTTCATTTGTAAACAAAAAATTGATTTCATATCTTAATCATTTAATAGCATCATATCATATCATTAGCTGATTTCTCATACCCTTTTGATCAAAATGAAAGTCTCTGAAATTTCATGTTGGAAAAAAGAGAAGAAAAGAACGTGGAAAGTAAGCGTTTGGGTCACATTCTAGTTTGGTTATGATTCACATGTTGTTGTGATCAGAGGTGGAATTTGGACCATTAATGGTCGTGCATGGGACCATGTGATGACTTAAAAGACAGGAAGATGAATGGTAGTACTGAGGTGATTGGGATTTAGTTCCCATGCAATGCATCCATGCAACTGCGCGCTTCATCCTGTAGCGAAAGGACCGGACTTGACGAAACGAGTCTCTTCTTCACATACTTTGGACCCTTTTTCCACTAAATTAGGTAACATTAAATGTGGTAAGAGGAAGTTTGATTCTTCGTTGTACCATCTGTCACATGGAGGAGGAGGAGTAAAAAGAAGAAGAAGAAGAAGAAGAAGAAGATGTTAAGGTATGGTCTTAGTCATTGCATATACCAAACACACACTTTAGCTATTACCAACTCACCCAACCTTTTAACATTCTCCAACAAGTAGGTGTAGTCTTTTTCATTGCTTTAAAAATTTGGACTAAAAGTTAAATAAATAAGGTAAGATATTTAAGGTTTAAAAGGTTTAATCAATATTAGATTGTCATAAAATTAACTAAAGATTTAATAAAATTAAAATAATTTAAAATATGATTGAAAGTAGCTATCTTTATTGATCGAAAATTTGAAGATTAGTTGAAAAAAAGATTGTTAAATAAAAAATAATTGATTTATTTTGATTTATAAAAATTATTAATTTACAAAAATTAATTAATTAATTGATTAATTTTTAAAAATAAAAGTTATGAAAACAAGAACCCGAAAATTAAAATCGAAATTAAAAAATTGAATAGTTCAAGATTTTTATGATCGACCTAGTCGAACCGATTGAGTTTTTTAATCGTTAATCTTCTTAAGCCTATTATTATATGTCTTTAACAATTTAAAACCCTAATTTCAAGACCTATCAAATAATAACTTTAATTCAAAGCGAATTTTTCTTAAATGTATAAAAATCCTCCTCTCTATTTTATTTATAATATATGATTATGATATTCACTTTTTTTAGATAACATTTTACAATTTCTCTCATTTAATTTTTAATATCATCATTAATATCAATTTTATAATTTAAAATTTCCTCTTTTCACAGTATATGTTCAAAATAAAACAATTTCAAGAATCTCTGTTTTTTTAATTAGTTTCATAATAAGTAGACTTTAACTATTTCATTAATTAGATATACATTTTTTCCTATTCACTTGTATTAGTTCTTACAGTTTTGATTCTACCTACTGCCATTTTGGAACTTTTCATGAACTTCTAAACGACGCCGTTCCATTTTGAATGAGCCAACCCATTTTTCTTATGTTTGGGTTTATAATAAGCCCTTTTTTCTCAAATTGGGCCTCCAACCTTATGGCATTTGCAGCAGATTGTACGGTTAAATTAGATCATAATTTTTTTTTTCACATTTTTAAGCTTGGGATGTTATTCCTAAAACCTTCTCCTTAATTATATGGGTTGATATATGTAGTATTTCTTTTATGGGGTAGATTGGTTTTCTTTTAGTTGTAACTTAAAAAAAAGAGCTAAATGACAAACATGCATGAATAGTCATTTGTAGGAGTGATAAAAAGAAAGATACGAAACAAAGTATATCGATTCAATCCAAAATTTTGAAACAAGTTTGGTCACGAACCCTAAAATTTTGATAATTCTCTCTATCTTATATCCATCAAATGGAGAGTCCGTTTTAAAATCATTTATGCAATGGGAACTTTTAAGTGTATAATTTTTTTTAACATTTAAAATGTTTTATATAATAAATATTTATAATATAATAATTTATAATAGAAGAGAACTAGGTAAGTTAATGCAATTAGGGTTTTATAGTATATAATTGTTTGTAATTCTTCTGTAGAAGGAACTAAACAAATAATTAGTAAAAAAATATTAAAATTTATGAAATATTTTATTATATTCCACTAATGTTAATTTTTTAAAATAAATGCGAGGTTAATTATTTCTTGTTCTTTGTATTTATAAATTTATACCAATTTTTACGAAAAATTAAAAATTATTTCCTCAATATAATCCTTTTCACCTCTTACATTATGATACAATTACTCAATTTGTACCAAATTTAAGAATTTACCTATTGTTCATTGGTAAACCAAAAAATTGATTTCATATCTTATTCATTTAATAGTATCGTATCATATCATTAGCTGATTTCTCATACCCTTTTGACCAAAATGAAAGCCTTTGAAAATTCATATCGGAAAGAAGAGAAAAAAAAACATGGAAAGTAGCCATTTGTCACATTCGTTGTTTGGTTATGATTCACGTGTTGTGAGAGGTGGAATTTGAGCCATTGATGGTCGTACACAGGAGCAGGTGATGAATTAAAAGTCAGAAAATGAATGGTAGTACTGAGGAGATTGGCATTTAGTCCTCATCCAATGAATGCATGCTTCCTTCTCGAGCAAAACAACCCGAACTTGAAGGAACGAATGGGCAGTCTTGGAGGGGCTGTCACTTCTTCACATACTGGGGTCCTTTTCCCAATAAATTTGGTAACTTCAAACAACATTAACCGTGGTAAGAAAAAGTTTGATTGGTCTGCAGGTCATTTTTTGTTGTACCATCTGTCACATGGAAGAAGAAGAAAATGACGATGATGAAGAAGAGGAAGAAGAAGAAAAAGTAGAGGAAACAGCCCACATTTCCATCTTTATGTCTTAATCGATAACCTCAAGTCAAGTTCGAGTTAACAATATTGGTTTGTATTATATGATTCAAAAATATAAAAGAATAGGTTTCTAATTAATTATAATAAAATGAATGGTTCGGCAGATATAATATTATTTTTGTTATTGCTGTTATTGTTGTTGTTAGAATTTTTGTTATTGTTGTTGTTGTTGTTGTTAGAATTTAAGCGATTATAGGTAGGTTGGTAAGTGAGGAGTTGCTACTTAGATCCGAAAGGTTTGAAGAGAAATTAGATCGGATCAAAGTAATAATTTATATAAGCAAATATTATATCTTAACACAAAATTTTAAGATAATAGGCTACTAATCATATTTTTATATATAAGCTACTTTATCTTTATCTTTATGTCTATTATTTTACTTGTAAATTTCTAACAACCTCTTCATTCGTCCTTTGGAGAAGAATCACAAGTCCTTCGGCATGAATGTAAACAAACTGAAGAATGTTAGTGTATGGTCATAGTCATTGGCTCATTGGCTCATTGCACGTACCTAATACAAACTTCAACTATTATCAACTCACCATCCCTTTTAACATTCTCCGACAAGTTTCATTTTTTCTACCCAACATTATGTTACTAAGAAAAGTTTGTTTTGATATTATTCATAATGCATTGAGTTCATGTTGTTTTGATATTATTCATAATGCATATTGAGTTCAAGTCAACACATCTAACAATAATTTGAAGGTAATTTTAGCTGCTCTTCGATCTGATACTAAATTCATTGAATTGTTACTTGTACATGGGTACTGTTAGCTCATTTAATACAGACCCTACTAAGTACTACCTCCTGAATAAAAGAGAAAAGAACAAGAAATGATGAACATGTCGTCGATCGTTTCGCATAATGAGAACAAAGTTGGCAGAGAGATGGAGATGTGAGTAAGCTAAAGCTACTTAGGAAGAGGCATTTTTGTGTTGGGGACAAGTTGGCAAGAAAGGACAAGTACCACATGTGCATTAATACCCATAGGACCCAACAAGGAAACACTGAGAACAGTTTGAATCTGAAGAAAGGTTGCCTTCCTCTTGTACTCCCCTCTTCACCTGCTACCTTAAGTTTCTCGACTCTTAAAACAACCTTCACTCTTTTAATGCCATTGTAAGATTTCAGAAAAATGAATACTGTCGTTTATTAACATGTTGACCTCAAAATTGTGGATAAAACAAAGCATGCAACCAACCATTCTTGGGTTATTTCATTCATTAGATATATATACATATAATTCTTATAATTTATGAATAAAATTAAGTGTTAAGAGACACCTCAAACAATTGTTTAACTTTAAACAACTTTATTTTTGACACCAATAAATTCCGATCATTACTAAATTTTAATTATTTCATTATTTCGATATTCATATTTTTTCCTTATTTTTGAGATAATAAGATATGATAATAAAAAATAAAATATTTTTTACATTCAATTTTTGTAAATTAAAACTAAATTTTAGTATGTTGACTTTGGTCTCTATGATTAATCAATGATAATGAATTGTAGTACTTTAGACCAACAAATAATTACAAATTTGCAAAAAAAATTATATTATAATTCAAAATTTTAAATTATAGACCATAATCATATTTATAATCACAATATTACAGTTATGGTTCAAATTATTATCGTAATTTGTTGTAATAAGCTGATATTGTAATTTACAATTTTAATAATAAATTCTAATACTCTAAATTTACAAAATAATAGCCAATACTTGCAATTTTGTAAAAATTTATATTATAAACCAAAATTTTAAATTACAGGCCATAATTATATTTATAGTCGCAATATTGTAATTATGATTCAAATTGTTATCATAATTTACTGTAATATCGTGCAAGTACAGACAGAAAACATGTGGGGAACTATTTCCTTCAATTCCATAATCGATATTAGGGACAACACATGCCTTAGCAAACAAAGAAGATGAAGACATCACCAAAACAAATCAATTTCACGTTCCATTTACGTATAGACTTTATCCGTCTCTCTTGTTCTTTACTAGACAAAAGAGACATCCCAATTCAATTGCCAAGAGGGTTTTGCCATGCATGGTTGCTCCTCCCTTTCCTGGCGACCATGGTGGTGCCTGGTGGGTCCGACCGGCCCTATTGGCCACAACCATAGGCTGCACCATCCCAGCCATCTTCACTACACTGGTCCCTCCCCAAATGGGAAAGGACGGAGATGAACATGGTAATCAATCACGTCCTTATCCCGTAGTTACATTGCTAGCTACATGAAGAACTAGAAATTTAAGAAATCGTAGAGGCATGCAAGTTGACTGGATGATCATTGGGTTATGATGATCAGCTTTTTGTTTGTTGTCTAGTGCAATTACATTTTGGTCGTTGAAACACCCGGAAACATCACTCAGATAATGTGTTCTGGGCCGACTTTCTGATGTTTCCGGCAAGCTGTTTGCCTTCTCGGAGTAGATTACGACCCTTGTGATAGTATCTTGGAGACCAGAAGATATAAATGATGACAACAAGTTTCTTGAAGAATATTAAAATTGTTTTATGACCCTTTTTATTGTTATTAGTGTGTCTTTAGGTGTTATTAGAGTTGTTTAATTTTAGGGTTAATAATACAATATAATGTCTTTTAGTTTAATTTTTCATAAGCTTTTTTGCATGCAAAGGAACTTTTTATATTTTAAAAAATATCAGACATTAGATTTATATTTTTCAAATTTATCTTTTGAAGGTTGTTTTTATTCATGTATAAATATCAAAGATTAATAAGAAAAAGGTATATGACTTGCATATAACATTCTAGAATTTCTTATGTGTACTACTATTATTTATTCATTTATTTATAATTAGATTAAATAGATACATGTTAGTTTATAACACTAATTTAATAATAGGACAAAAGTTAAACTGATAAGACAAGAAATTACTAAAAGAAAAGCGAGAATTAGCAACGAAAAATTGTGAAAAAATATATCGTTGTAAATTACCAATGGAAAATCCATTTCCGTTGGTAAAATTGACAGAAAAATTTTTGTTTAGCGACGGTACTAATATTCGTCGCTAAATATGAAGGGAAATCATCCCAGAAAATTTTGTGATAGATTTTAGCGACGGAAAATTATTGACACAAAATATACCATTGTAAATTATCGACAAAAATCTATTTCCGTTGATAAAATTGACTGAAAATTTTAGAGACAGTACTAATACCCGTTAGTAAAAAGGCGAGAATTATTGGCGAAATAAAAAATTTGGATTTATCTACGGAAATTTCCGTCGATAAATTTCATGTTCCGTCAATTTTACGAACGGAAATGGATTTTTCGTCGGTAAAAAGGAGGGAATTCCATAAATGGAAGCTAATAATCCAAAATCAG
>JANSVB020000160.1:662504-675166 GCA_025504935.2 Erythroxylum haughtii | reverse complement strand
TGGTAAAGCTTATGGAGAGAGTGAAGGCAAATCCAGATTCCGAGTTTGAGTTGAGGGATGAGACTTTGTGGTTGAGATAGAGGCTGTGTGTGCCTAATGTGGATGATCTGAGGAGGGAAATTCTTGAGTAAGCTCATATGGCCGCCTATGCTATGCATCCTGGTACTACCAAGATGTATAACACATTGAAGCAACATTTCTAGTGGCCTGGAATGAAGAAACAAGTGACAGAGTATGTATCTAGATGTATGACTAGTCAACAAGTCAAGGCTGAGCACCAAGCTCGGGTAGGGAAGTTACATTCATTGCCTATTCTAGAGTGGAAATGGGAACGGATCACTATGGACATCATCATGGGTTTGCCAAAGACTCTGAGGCAGCATGATGCTGTATGGGTCATAGTGGACTGGTTGACTAAATCAGCCCACTTTTTACCAGTGAGAGAGAATAACTCTCTTGATCAGTTAGCCCAGAAATATGCGAATGAGGTGGTGAGACTGCATGGGGTTCCAATGTCTATAGTATCGGACAAGGATTCCAGACTTACTTCGAGGTTCTGGAGGAGTTTACAGTCTACTATGGGTACTAAGTTAAACTTTAGTACAACGTTTCATCCTTAGACAGATGGACAGAGCGAGAGGGCAATTAAAACTGTCGAGGATATGCTCAGAGCTTATGTATTGGAGTTTAGAGGAGCTTTGGACCAATACATGGCATTGATAGAGTTTGCCTACAACAACCATTACCACAGTAGTATTGAAATGGCACTATACGGTAGGAAATGTCAGACGCTATTGTATTGGGATGAAGAGGGCGTGAGAATGGTTGAAGGCCCATAGTTGATACAAGATACCGTGGATAAAGTAAAGTTATTCCGAAGTCAAATTAAAGCGGCTCAAGATAGACAAAAGAGGTATGTGGATCAACGTCGACGTGATATGGAATATAATGTGGGGGATTTCCAATAATAATGGGACATACAGACGTACGTACTCTTCTGCTTTGCTTGTTGGGTTTCAAAGATAACTAAACAGGTGCTTTTATGGTGGACACAGTTCAAAGTTATTAACATGCATGATTGAGTATAGTTTGAAAGGGATATAAGGCTGCGTATTTCTGAAGGATGATTTTGCTATTGCTATAATCATGTTGCTGTCACTGTTTTCCGCTTATTCTTAGATCTTTTTTCTTTGTTGCTTTAGGTTGAACAATTGCACCTGATATTTAACTTGTGTGGCTTTCCATCTGAGGAGTATCTGAAGAAATCCAAATTGCCAAATGCAGCACTGTTTAATCCACAACCGCAATACAAGCGCTGCATAACAGAAACATTCAAGAACTTCCCATCTTCTGCTTTGCCTTTGATAGAAACCCTCCTTTCAATAGATCCTGATGAACGAGGCACAGCAACTGAAGCTCTACATTCTGAAGTAAGTGACGATTACTTGCTACCCTATTCTGTATTATCCAGGTTCATGTCTGCAAGAGTTTACAGAACCATTTATTTGTTGTCGGTTTTCTGAGTGCAGTTCTTTGCCACTGAACCTTACGCTTGTGAGCCATCAGATTTGCCTAAGTATCCTCCCAGCAAAAAAATTGATTTCAAATTGAGACATGAAGAAGCCAGAAGGTTAGCATTATTCTTTATTCTTGCAATTCTATTTTTGGAGTTGTCTCAATTGTAAATACCAACAATGGATCTTGAAAACTTCTTCCTCAGGCAAGCAGGTCCTGGCGGTAATGCTGTTGGATATGTTCTAGATCCTGAAGTGAACATGGATACAGGACTTAGTATTGGAAGATATTGCAGAACCAATAACTCAGTGTGCGAATTTTCTGAGTTTTGTACTTCTATGTCCATCTTGCTTCCCTGATGGTTTTCAATTTTCTGTATCAATTACTTTTGCTCATTCTTCATATAATTGTCTGGTGCATAATAAGGGCATCAGGTTTTTACTGTTCATGATCAGAAAAAGCAATCCCAACTATCTTCTACAGCTTTTCAATGTTAATCCATGCACAAGTTGATTAACTTGAAACAGAAGAACCTGCGAGTTTTCATGAAGGACGAAGAATTACTGACTGCTGTTTTCTCATCTGCTTAGATATGCTATGAATTCTCATTTCTGTATTGTATGAAGTTGCAACAAATGAATATTAGTGTCTTTTTCCTTGATCTTTGTACTTGGAAATCAACCTCGAACAAATTATAAGAATATTTGATTAACTCCGTGATCTGACTTCTTTCAGAGTAAACATATAAACTTCCATTATGATTAATGAGTGACATATAACACTTTGTGCTTTCATATCATTGTGAATGAAACAAGGGACCGTGACTAAGAAAAATCAGAAAAGTCTTCCTAGTGGTTTGGAATCAATGTTTCTAGTATAATCAAGCCACTGTTTTGCATGAGAGAAGCTGATCTTTGTCTTGGCCAGAGCGAAGTGGATTGTAGCAGGACCTGATATTAACGTTCAGCAGACTCTTTACAGCTCCTGTACCCTTGGACACTTGCATAACCTTCCTGAATTTGCCTGCTTTCTTGCCTTTCTTAACTTTCTTGGTCACCGAGTTCTGCAGTCAGAAGAAGAAACAAAGTATGAGGACAAGGCCTTATCTGAGTTCGTACCAAGTGTTTCATGTCAAAATCATGAAGGAAAAATCGATAAGATATCTATGTACCTCATCAGGGATTACTGATTTCGCCGTTCTGCTACCGAGTTCCTCATTTTTTTGTGACATTTTTTCTGTGTGATCATCCCTCTCTGCAAAGAGTAGCCATTGATTGTGGTCAGAAAACTTAAATAATGTATAGAAAAATTATTGTTATTGCATGAATAAGCTTTGTTTACATGTGATCGGAGTTCTGAAGATAGATACTTTACCTTCACCATCCACATCCACATCCACGTCGTCCTTCGTACGATCTAATGATTCTACGAAATATACTCTGAAGCTTGGAGATCCTGGACAGTCACGAGCACTTCGCAAGCTAATATGGCGTCCATCATTTTCCTCATCGCTGTCGTTCCCTGTGCCATCTCCATCTTGATCTGTAACTTCTACTACATCCGCCTCTGCTATTACTTTCACCACCTCGTCACCTGCCTTGCTATCTTCAAGTTCAACGCGATTCTCTCTGGATAATTTCTCAGTCTCTCCTTCTGGTTTTAGTGTTATTGCAAGTTTGGTCTCATCCTGAAACTGCCCCTTTTCGGCCACTTTCTGATGCACTGGCAATGTTGATTCGACGAATGTGTCCACCTCAATGTCTTTAATGGCCGGCTCATCGGAGAAGTCCGCCGCAGGTGTCACCTTCCTCAGGTTATTACTCTCTCCAGAGCTTACGCTGTTGCTATCATCTTCAAGAGGGCGATCAGATGCAGAAGAGGTGTCATCAGAACCACCGTCTTTGAGAAGTTCTTTTCTCGAAAGGGTTTTGTTGTCATTTGAAGAGTTTGTGTTCCTACGTCTCCTGACATCCTCCAACCTACGGTGTAGAAGAGGTTTGACCTTTGCATGTACCATCAGTTGATTACTTGCAGACTCATGCTTAGATCCTCCACAGCCCATGATTTTAAGTCTTACGACAGAAGGAGAGCAAGAGAAGAGAAGCAATGGACAAAGAAAGAACAGAAGCGAAGTGCTGCAATGGAAAATCCTTGAGAGGGCTGAGAATTTGAAAGGAGAAGATCCATGACAGTTGCAAGAACCGGAAACAAGTTGGATAAAGATTGTTAACTTCTAACAGATGTTCATGTCCATTTTTAGCAGATGATACGTTGTTCAGCTAGAACCTATGTCCTGTAACTAAACAGTTCGGTCACATATCGATATCCAAGTACTTGTAACCTCAAGAACTGAATTCCTTTTGAGTCATTGTTCGTTCTGAACAATCTCTTAACTTCCATGAAAGAGTCTAAACTTGTTCACCAAAACAGCATTGAGAACTAGGAATTATGGGATAAAAAAAATTCCAGCTTGTAAAATAGATTTAACTGCTCATTTTAGTCCCTCAAATGACTGTAATTAAAAATGTATGGTCAAGAGAGAACGAATAGTGCGCAACTTTATCTTTATTTAATTGAGAAATTGATTTTGATAGATTTATACTTAATGCAAACTAATAATTGTACAAAATATAGATAAATGCATATAAATAAAAATATATAATATGTAATGCAATATCTAAAACAAAATATGGTAAAGATTACCGATTGAAGATAAAATAAGTAAATAAATAAACAAACTATAAAAAAGAAGTACAAGAGTCAATATAATGAATCATTACAATAAAGTAATTAAACGAAAAAGTAACAATCTACTTAGGCTAAATAATGTAATCTAAATATTAAGGCTAACTATAACACGATGAAATCTTTAACTATATAATTTTTTGGTTTAATTTATTTAATAACTTTTGTTGTTTAAACTGATCAATTTATTAATTAATTAGTCAATTTTATTAAATAATAAGTTTTTTATAAATTATAATAAATTAATTAAACTTTAAATTCTTTAATAGGTAAAGATAATTTCCTTCAACCATATTTCAAATTTTTTAATTTTACTCAATTTTTAGCTCATTTTATAACGGTCTAATATCGATTGAATCTTTTAAACTAAAAAAAATGATACATTTATGTAATAAATTGATCTATTTTTTTTGTTCTATTGAAAAAATCACATATGTTCTAAATTTCTATTTTATTAATCATCTATATTAATACGAACAACACTTGATAAAAGGAAATATTGAATGAAAGACTATAAGGATGAAGGAACATGATAAAAGAAAATATTAGTGATTATTATTGAAAAATATTTACACAAATATTACAATAAATACTAAATTAATTTAATCGTGATATATTTTAATTCAAAATAATTAGATTTAAAGTTAGATATCTAAATTTAATTATATTCGAAATTAAATTTGACAAATTATTTTTACAAATTGATATTTAGATTTTATAAAAGCAAAATCCACATTAAATAAAACCTTGAAATTAAATCAATGTTGAAAACATACTGCAAACCCCAAAAAAGCTATTGCCCACATCAGTAGAACTATCTTTTCCTCACAGGGAATGTTTGTTTTCTCAAACATATCCTTTTTCTTCATAGACAATCTCTCCAAGAGGACATGTAAGTAATGTTAGTATTGCTATTTAATCGAAGGTAGTATTATTTTCTTCATAGTCATTCTCGTCACACGATGAGTAAATGTCTGTGATGTTGCTGGAGCTCGAAGACGATGTACATGGAACAGGAACCTCGTTTCTAGCCAAGAAATCATAAAACACAGGCTGGTTCACTGCTACATCGATCTTAAACTTGTTGTCTTTACTTGTTTGAACAACCTTGTAACCTGTTTGTTGTGGTGCTGCATTTCTTCTCTTTGGGAACACTCGACATAGAACCCAGTTTTCCAGTTCACTAAAAGAATCCTGAAGAACATAGAACATGTAATGGTTAGCAGCGAAGACTACCATCTTTCGGATCAGACATTATCAGAAACTTCTTAACATGCCTGGAAAGGGCTCTTTGTACGTTGAGTATGGGAAGAGACCGAAGATTCTACACGAAGAAGACGATATTCATGCATGATCCAATCAGTTCTACAACCGTTTGGAGGCTTTCCACTGTAGAAAACGAGAGTTTTCTTCATCCCCACGACGTCGAGATTCCTGGTTGATGAAACGATTCTTTTGTCGACGCCGGTGGCTTTCCAGTAACCAGAACCAGTGGCTCGGTTGATTCTGTTCCCGTTGGGATATTTGGTTTCGTTGGAGCTGAAAAAATATCTCTCCTGCTCCTCCGAATCACCTAACATTCACCAGACAACCATCAACATTCAATCTAAAATTGCATGAAACAGTAATAACGATCGTTCCTGTAAGAATGTTTTTCATCCTAACCTGGCAAATCCCATGGATCATACTTGCAGACATTGATCTCGGGTATGACAGAAGTTGGCAAAGGCCATGAAAAGACCTTGCATTGAAGGTACTGAAACACCAATTCTTCGTCTGTTGGCTGGAAACGAAAACCAGGAGGCAATCGTATGGTTCCACCTTTGGAAAAGTTGAATTTGTCCATTTAAGAACTCTGAATATCGATCAAAAGTGAGAGGTTTGTTAGATGCTAAATGCTTGGTGGAAGAAAAGAGAGGGGTCTTTATACTGATGCGAGAAGGAAGACTTTATCGGGAACGTGAATTGTGGATCGAGGGAACAGGTATTGTCCTGACAGATCAATCAAAACCTGAACCAATAATTAATCAAAAGAGACTGCACTAAAGTTAGCTTTGGCTAAAACCCTTTTTCTTTTATTCATTTCTCCACGTTCTTTGATGTTTTCTAGAATTAAAAAAGTAAAAATTAGCAAGCGGCAGGCCTCTAAGTAGACGAGTACGTAACTATTTCTTGACTGTTTGTGAAGTGCTTTAGCTTTTAGTTTCTGTAAAACCCTTTCTCCTAAGAGAGTTTTTAATACATAGGATTCCGTAACTGTGACATTTGCAGTGAAGTATTAACATAAGAACAGCTAGTAACGAGAAGTCATTTATTCTGGTAACTAATGTCGAATTAAAACTTGTTTTTTGGATTTTTATTATTTTTTAAATAATTTAAATTAAGTGTTTAAGTTTTAAAAATCGATAATTCAAATCTATAACCTTTTAGTTATAAAAAATAATTTTATCAGTTATTTCAAAGCTTATCCTAAGATTGCGTATCTTTTTCCTCTTCAATGTAGATTTTGATGATTATATTAAATATTTGAAATATATTTATTTGTTTGATAAAAAAAACTCATATTATTGAAAACATCATTTAAAATGAATTACTGGTTTTTTTTAATTATCCCTTTGTAATTTATTATCCCTTTCCACATATACATTTTTCATATTTATTGTTAATTTATATATGTATATATAATGGATATTTTATTAAGATTAAAAATATTTAATCTTTAAAAGGGTTTTTTTATAATTAATCTAATTTGAATTATAAAAATTTGATTATAATGAAAGCTTCAATAAATTTATATAAAACAATTAGATTTTTTACTTTTCTTTTAAAAATTAAAGAACTTTTTCTTTAATAAAGTTGAAGATTAAAAAAGAATATACTAATTTATACTTTTTCAAATATTCGTCGTAACTAAAAATATGGAAAGTAAAGGTCTGACATTTAATTACCTCGTATTATTTATGTTTAGAATTATATGAATTGCATAAAATTCATACAAAATTAGGGTTTATTTACGAATATAATTTGAAATTTTTGCGAGGTTAACTAATCTATAAAAGCAAGTGACTTTAGCTGAGTGATAAGTTCCGCAACTGAAGCCGATGCCCTGAATTCAACTTTCTCTTCTTTTTTTTTTTTGGGACTTTACGATAACAAGAATAATAACATTCCATTAAAATGTAGGGTTTGAGACAGTTCACTATTACGCAACTTTATCTTTACTATATAGATAGACTATTTTTGATAGATTCACTTAGCTCTCTCTATTATCATCAAAATAAGCATAATTTAGTGATGTGAGTATGACCGTGAGACTTTGTAAACGAAATAGAGCTAAAGATAAGCAGTAACATCAGAGAGACCAATAATAAGATCAAGTGCTAAAAAGTTTAAAGAAACGTTTTAATCTTACCCGAGTCGAATTGTAGATGACATAGAATTTCAAGAGACAATGAGGATCAATGGCATCATAATTAATCAAGTTGGACGGAATGTGCAAGAAGACTTTCATTCTTGTTTAATTAATCATTTTACGTTAGAAACATAACTTTCGGCAGCCCACTACTTGTATCTTAGACTTGTTTAATTCTTTTAGGTTTAATGAGTTATATTTTAGAAATATTAATTTGAGCTTTAATTATTTTAGTGAAAGACCCGCGTTTAAAGGTTTTTACGTAGTTAGGGTTTCTTTTTTGTTCAAGAAGTATAAATACATCATAATAAATATTGTTTAAGGTTAGGTTGGATGAATAAAACGAATTCTATAAGGAGGATTTCTTGTCTTAGTTCTTCTATTGCATCAAGAATATAATTCTTATCAAAGTAATTACTTGTGGCAAATTTTTGTTCTTGTTTTCAAATGAACCTTATTATATGCGTTTTTTTTTCATATAATTGATAGGCGATTCATTAAGATTGGAGATTTCTTTTTGTTCATATTCTGCCCAAGTGTATGTTTAAGAAGTTTCAGGTTCTTTAACCATGAGATTTCGCTTTATTTAGTATACCAAGTAGAACAATAATTTGAAGAAATTTGGCTAGATGGTTTGGTGCATTTGACCCCACATCTGTACTCTGTACATTGTTGACTGAAAATAAAAATTATTTATTTTTTGATTATAATTATACCAAAGCAACTTAGAGTAGAATTATGGTCATATTACAATTACCCAGGTATATTTTTGAATGGACGGAAATCTTGAATTTTCTTATCTATACCTCTCATGGTAAAGCAAATGAATGATTCTCAAGAATACTTTTCATTCTCTTATCTATTCAATTTGGAGGAAAAGGAATAGGAGGATATACAAAGGTGTTGAAGAGAGCAAGCAGTAGCTTTGAACATATAGTCAATTAGGTTAGAGATGCCATCACTGTCAATGATCAACAACACTTCGTTAGTCATGTTCTGAAACTGAATTGGTCGTTATAATGCTATATATTGATGATACTTTGTATTTTGATTAGTGGGTTTTATTTTGTAGCAATTCATTGTAATGGTTGCATTTAACTCTCGCTTATAAATTAATATAATTCTCTTTTATCTTCCAAAAAATAATTTGAAAAAACTAGCTAGAAAGTGATGTCCAGTTCCATTATCAGGATTTTAGAATTAGCTACTAACTAGACTCCAAGAAATTGTCGAAAGAGTTTGCAACCAAACGAAGTCAAACTGATGTATCCTCCAAGCCAACACTAATACCTTACATCAAAGTCAGTAATAGAATTGTTGTCTAAGAATTGGGTCATGTAGGTGAGTCATATTTTTTGGGAGAGCAATTGTTGTGCAGATTGGTTAGCCAACTACAGCTATTATCTACCTATAGGAGTTCATTGGTTTTGTGATGCCGTTGAGGGTCTGTCGTCACTATTGTTTGCAAACTCGGTTGGAGTTTTCTTGTCCCGTGGTACTACCCTGTAGTTATTTTGCTCTGAGCGTACGCCCGTTCTTTGACCCAACAAAAAAAATTCAGTAATAGAAACAAAAGTTGCACTGTACAGGATTCTGCCGGTTATTCTCTGACCATGAATTTGAAGTATCTCCAGGAAGTTTTAGGAATCAGGTTTCGTATGGAATTTACGCAACAAGGCCAATGGAATAAGTTTGTAAGTACGTATGCATCTATCTGTCAAAAAAAAACCAACACTAGAGACACATTTTCATTTCCCAGAGGCTTTAAAACTTTGTCAAGAGACAGTGAATGTAAAATAGCTGTAAGAAGAAACGGCAGAAAGTAGGATACAGGTTTCCTCAAACGGCACAGGTTCCAAAATTTATGGATTCACACATAAACCAACATGATCCTAACTCTGTGTTCTGGCAGATCATAAAACTTTACTCCAACACAAACTATTAATTTAAATTAAATTTAATTAATTTAATTAGAATTTAAGATTTCGGTTGAATCATCATGTAAGTAACATTTAATTAATAAGTGGTAATTAGAATTTTGTATGATTCAAAATCTGACTTCTTTGATGATTTATTGCTCTCTTATCATCTGAGTATTGGTACTTTTCTAAAGATATAGAGATGATATATTTAGTTATATTTTAGTTTTACAATATTTTTTAAAACTCGAGTTATATTTTATATTTTATTTATTTATATATTTATTATAATTATATTTATATAATGATTTAGCGTGTCAGTTTTACTTATTTATTCTTTAACCTGCATCATTCTTTAATTGTCATATCTGTATGTGTGTCTACCTGAAATAGCCTCTCTACTATATAAAGGTAAGACTGCGTATTATCATACTTCTCCAGATCTTGCTTTATTGCAAAACTTCAGACTGAGTGTGATGACAATGATAATGATAATTAGAAATTAAATCCAAACCTCTAACTTGTTTAGGTATTGAATTGTTTAATACCAATAAATGAATTATCTAATTTAAAATTTAATCCTTTGACTGTATAAATAAGTTTAAGTAACAATGATTTTAATTTTTCAGTTTAATTTACTTAAATAACTATTGTTTTTAAATATTAATTAATTTCTTAATTAATCGATCAATCTTCGTAAATTAAAAAACTTTTATAGACCAAAATAAATAAATTAATTTTTATTTAATAGTTTTTTTATTAAACTTCAAAATTCTTCAAAAAATAAGGAGAATCTATCTCCTTAATATTTTAAACACTTTAATTTTTTTAATTTTTAACCGATTTTATAACGGTTTAATAACAGTTGAATTTTTTAAATCTTGAACTTCTTATCTTAACGGTTCAACTTCCAGTTCAGTTTTAAAAATATTGGTTATCGGTAATTCTCAAAATGTAAGAGTTTACTCGATAAATACGAATTGAAACTATAAGTTTTTTATATAAAAAAAATCAAAGAGCAAAGTTTCAGTGACAAAGAAATCTTTCTTTCCAGACTGGCTAAACTTAAAACTATTAACATTAATGCACAAATAGTGTGGTCACAGCTCATATATTATACGTTCAGGTCGATCTTTTTAGAAACCAAGGTCCTTTCTTAACATGAATCTTTCAAAGTCTCTTTAATTACTTCCATGGTTTTATATACCGTGCTAGATTTGGAGAAAAAAGAAGATCTCACTTTCGAAATATAAAGCAAAGCTCCTTCAGCAGAAAAAAAAAGTCAAAGAAGATGCATTGCTAGCTACTTTCCTTCATTGCGAAGATGTTGCTTTACTCTTTACATGCAATATGGTGATGAAGACGTCCTCAGTCTCTTCCTCGATACAAAAACAAAGTGAAGTGTTTGTGCATGGCGTCATTTGCTTGAGACAAGAAGCAACAAAAGTCGCCAACTTTCCTCATCTTTTCAAGTGTTTTATTTATATATACTTGCACATGTGGTACCAAACATGGGTGGATGTCTCTTTATAGGATAACTTGCAATAGTGGATTCTTTCTTTTAATATCATTTTCTTTTTGGGGTGAATGGATAGTGGGAAGATACTTTAAGAACACGAACAAATTCTATAAGGAAAAAGAGTTTAAGATAACAATAAAAATGTATGAATTATTAAAATAAAAATTTCATCCCTCTCAAAATGACCAACAAAAGGTCAAGAGAAATACTTCATTTCTCTTCTTTGTATTAATATAAACAAAACAAAGAAAAAGGGTTGCTTTCCTTATCACCAAAGAAAACAAAAAAGCAAACAACTTACATGTTATTTGTCACGTTAATTATATATTCAGTCAGAAATCTTAAGATTTAATGGTTAATAGTAATATTTTAAAACTTGAACTAAAAATTAGGACGATAAAATAAGATGTTTAAGTTTTAAATATTTAATAGATATTATACCATAATAAAATCAATATATAATAAAAATTGAATAAAATTGTAGAATTTGGAATAGGATTAAAGAAGGGGACTATTATTACCTTTCAAAAAGTTTGAAATTTAAAAGAAAAAAATCTGTTAAATAAAGATCAATTTGTTTATTTTTATTTATTAAAATCAGTTAGTTTATGAAAATCGACTGATTAATTAATAAAAATTAATTTTTAATGATATATTAAGATAAATCGAATTAAAAAATTAATCGATTTAAACTTTTTATAATTAAATCTATCAAAACGATTTATTTTTTAATCATTACTCAATAGAATAATCATCTCCACTTACTAAAAGAAAATTGAAGTTTAGTGACGGAAATTATCAACAGAATATCTACACATTCGGTTAGAAAACGTAATTAGCAATGGAATTTACTGACGGACCAAGGCGTCGAAGATACGACCATCGGTAATAATTTGCGACAAACCACAGAATGTCTGTCGCAAATTTACCGACGAAAATTTTGTGTACCGTTGATTATTCTGTGTTGTCTTCGGTAGGTAAAGTTACCGACGGAATAGATATGTCCGTCAGTAAACTTATCGATGATTTTGGTTATTCTTTCGGTAAATTAAAGTTGTCATTACTGACGGCTATTAGTTTTCTGTCGGCAAATCGAGTAAATTTTACCGATGAACTTTGTTTTCCATCGGTAAATTTACTAAAAACTATTTTTAAAAATTTCTCAGCATTAAATTTTATTTTATGATGTTATAGTTGATGCATAATTTAAACAATTATGAGTTATCTGTTGATAATATTTTGATTTGTTTTAACATTTAATTTGTTAAAACAAAAAGTTTATTGATGATATAAAGTAAAAAATATCTTTATTTATAATAAAAAATTATTTTGCACATAATAAATATTTGTAATTCATACAAAATGACTACAAGTACGCTATTCATTTGGTAACCGTGGATACTCTGATTACTGCGATGAGATGCTACGCCTCTCCTTCAACTCATCCACCTCATTACGGAGCTGAGCTATGTACTCTATCGACTGTTGTAATTGAGTTGCCAATGTCTGTACTATGTTGCGAAGCTCATGGATTTCATTTGATGCGGACTGC
>JANSVB020000160.1:628905-645879 GCA_025504935.2 Erythroxylum haughtii | reverse complement strand
ACATATATGTATAATCCATCAAAGAATCTGATCCTGATATTCATGCCAAAAGAATCATGATCAGCTAGACTGCTAATTTGTGTCTGCATAGAGACTCCTTCGAAATTGAAATCAACGTTGGGGACATTCAACAATTCAGCACATTAATTGCATGTTTAAAAAGGGAAGAACCGCACTCTTCTGGAACAAGTAAAGTAGCTAGAGACATTTTTACCAATCAAAATCCAGTAAATAACTTGCTTTAATTTTTTTTACTTAAAACGAAGTAATTAGCAAAAATACAAAAAGAAAGTAGATCTATAGTTGTTTAAAGCCAAACCCACATCTGATCTTAACATAGATTCGTGTTACTACTAAGCATTAAGGTCACTCACATACACTCAAGCGCATGACTTCAAATCTTAATAAAATGCAAAAATCTTCGGTAACAAGCCATCACCGCTCAAAACCCGACCTACGCCCAAATCATTGGGCAAATCAGACCTGACCCACTTGCTATAAACAGAAAATGATTCAAATCAAGCTCTGCCTTCATAATATTAGTCCAAAAGAAGATCGGAAAATAACCATTTCCACTTATAATTACCAATTACCAACAAATCTACAATCTGGGTAAGTTCAACATCTGTGACCCGACGTTCTAACAGAGACATCATAGCACCTACCGATGCCAATCAAGGGCGAGCACGGCGGTGACAAAGCGGACAGAGAGAGTCTCAAAGAGGAGACAAGCCAGCATGAATAACATGGAAGCAACAAATGGTACCGCTGCGTGAAACTCTGAGGACCAGCTGTGGTATCGCCGTAAAGAGCATATCTCAAAGAAGAATTAACGTAAAAGGAGGATAGAAAGAGTTAACAAGAAAAGGCGCAAGATCGAAGAAGTGAAGCGGGAAGCAAAATCAAAAGAACGATGAGCATCGGCTTGGCTTAGGAAAGCCGAGACGTTTGATATAATTAAAACGTCGACGTTTTAATAATGGAACAGCGTATCTGATGCCTGTTTTACCTATGCCGCCTTTCGTCTAGGGTTTATTGAGAACTTTGAGAGGGTGAATTAGGGCTTTAGCGACGGAGGAAACCGAAAACCCAATGAAACTGAATTGCAGAGATTCCTCAACGTGAGTTTAGTTACTTCTGTAATGTTGCCCCAAATTGAATTCTCTGTCTTTTTCGTTTCTTTTTCTCGCTTTTCTGCTAATCAAATCCATCGTCTACTTGAGAAATTGATTTCAGTTTACTGGTGGGTAGCAATTCTTAGATCCCGTAAAGTTGAATAATTTGGAATAGAGCTTATAGAATTTGAATGTTTTTGGGTGTTTAGTTCAGGTTTGTCGTTGGCTGAAGGCACTTTACACTGATATATAAGAATCTTACGCTGCCTATGAATTGGTGGTGGCAATGATGGTATCGTGTGAAAGAATGAAGACCTTTTTGTTCTTCTGGTCATGCTGAAAGATTTGGATTCAAACCAAATGTGGAATTAACGGAAATAAATAACTGTTGCAATTTAATGATGGTGATGAGTTTTGTGGGATTTTGTTATTTCTTGTTTCTGAATGACTTGGTTGGTATGCAACAAGAGAAAATCAAAAGACGTGAATGAGATGGTGACGAAGTTAACTATTGCTTGTTGGGACAAATGTGTTGACAAATGCATTACTGGCACACCTGGGAGTGAGTTCGTCTCCAGTAGGGACTCCTCATGCCTTTCCCACTGCGAGCAGAGGTTTATGGATTTGAGGCCTCAGAAATGATATGATTGATTTTGGATTCAAGGTTTTTCTTTCATCTCCCTTCTCAACTTCCAGTGGTATGTGTTGTTCCACTTGCTAGCATATTCTTGTTCTTTCTGGCTTTTGAGAAAACATGAATGTCTTTGTCAATAGCAGAAACTAGGAGTGGAAGGACATACTAGTTGAACTGCTCATTTAGCTATTTGACTGAATCCCCTTAGAATACCATTTCTTCATATCAAAATGTTGATGATATTGGTGATGGATTTTTCTTTTTCACTTTAGTTTAGATATTCTTCATTGAACAATAGTCAAGAGCTTGATAGCTGTCAAGCTTTTCGCCGTTGATTACTACCCATTTTTCTTGTAATAGAGACACAGAAGAGTATTTGGAAGACAGGATTGGCAGGCTTGCAATATAGTTTAGCTTGATCACATGATATCTGTAGTTCCCCAAGTTTCACGTGGAACTATAAGATGTTTTCCAAGTTACTGACACGGTTGAAGAACTTGTTATTTGAACTGCCCATTTAGCCATTTGACTGATTCCCTTTAGGATACCATTTCTTCATACCAAAATGTTAAATGATATTCGTGATGGATTTTTCTCTGTGCACTTTAGTTTAGATTTTCTTCATTGAACAATAATCAAGATAGGTTGGTGTCATGCTTTTCGCCTTTGATTACTATCCATTTTACCTACAATTGAATTAAAAAATTCAACCGATTTGGTCTGTTCAATTGCACCTTTTAATTTTTCGGTTTGATAATTTTTGTTGTTCAAAATTATTAATCGTTTAATTTTTGTAAATTAATAATTTCTTATAAATTAAAAGTAATTAATTAATAAATTTTTTAACAATCTTGTTTGACAATATTTTTTAATTATATTTTTAATTATTTAATTTTATTTAATCTTTAACCGATTTTATTACGATCTTATATCATCGATTAAATTTTTTAAAACTTAAAATTTCTTGTTTACACGATTGATAGATTATTTAATACACATTTATTAAAATAATAAATTAAAATTTTATTAAAATAAAAGTTATATTTAATTAATGAAAATTAAAATTTAAACAATTAATTGTATTTCACTGTAAATTTTAGGAGTTTTAAAGAATTTTTTATAATTATAGAAGATAGAAGAATATGACCAAGCTTTGTTTTGAGTTGAGTGTTAAAAAATAATTTATATGCTAAAATTTGAAACCTTAATTCTTAATAATTAAATTTAGCAAAGAGTGTTGACAAAATGAAGAATATTATTATGCACCTTAGTTCCTTTAACTTTTTCAATCATCCCTCTCAAAAGGACTAACAAAAGGTCAAGAGAAATAGTTCAACTCTCTTGTTCGATCTTATTAATATAAACAAAACAAAAAAAGGCTGTCTTTCTTATCAATTTAAATTTTAATTAAGAAAATTGTTAAATAAAAATTATTTGATTTATTTTAAATTATAAAAACTTATTTGTTTACGAAAATTAATTGATTAATTAATAAATTGATAATTTTTAATAAATATTATTAAAATAAATCGAATCGATCGGTTCAACATTTTTATTATTAAATTGAATGAACTTGCTCAATTTTTAAAACATCTCTCGATTTTTAAAACATTGCTTAATAGCAATATTTTAAAAATTAGATTAAAAATTAAACTGATAAAATGAAATTTTTAATATTTAAATATTCAATTGATATTAGACTATTATAAAATTAATATATAATAAAATTGAATAAAATTGAAGAATTTAGAATATAATTGAAAAAGAAGACTGTCATTACTTATCGAAAATTTTAAATTTTAATTAAAATATATTAAATAAAAACAAACTAGTTTTTTTTTTCAAAAATAGGTTAATTTACAAAAACTGATGGATTAATTAATAAACTGACTAATTTTTAGCTACAAAAATTATTAAAATAAATTGAAAAAAATGTATTCATTCTAAAATTTTAAAATTTCGAATTCAATTAATCAAAACTTAATTGTGGCTTTAAAAATGCCAATTGCCTTAAAAAAGGAAAAAAAGAAAAAGAAAAGTTGATGCTTAATTCATAAGAAGCCTCCTTTTTATTATCTATTTGAACCTTTGAAAATGCCAACTTTTGAGACAACAAGATACTAGAATTTTTAAAAATTGGACTAAAAATTAAACCGAAGTTTAAAAGGTTCAATACAGTTATAAAATTAGATAAAAATTAAATAAAATTAAATTTTTTTAAATATTATTGAAAAAAATTATTCTTATCTGTAGAAGAATTTGAAATTTAATTATTAAAATATATTATCTTTTATTTTATATAAAATATACATTTTACTTTTATAAAAATAAATAAATAAATTGATGCATACATATTTTATGAAAATTGAAACATTAATTGAATAGATACATTAATTTTAATAATCTAATTAAAAATGAAAATAATAGGTTTTTGAATTAATTAGATTGATCAATTTTAGTTTATTATTTTTATTTTTTAACATTTTAAAATTTATAATGTATCTTTCTAAATTAAAAAAATTATTATAGAATTTAATTATTTTAATAGATAAAATAATTTTAATAATCTAATTAAAAATAAAAATAATAAGTTTCTGAATTAATTAGAGTGACTGATTTTAGTTTATTATATTTATTTTTAATATTTTAAAATTTATAATGTACTTTCTAATTTTACAATAATTATTATAGAAATTTTCTATTTCATATTATGTTATTTTACCTTTTTATTTTAATTATTGCTGAATTAGTATCATTTACATAATTTAAATTTTAATGTTTTTCTTATGTAAACTATCAATGGATTATGTTCAACAAGTCCAGTAGTTCGGTGTCGTTTTTGCTCGAGTGGCTATACAGAACGACGCCTTTCGTCTAGGGTTTATTGAGAGCTTTGAGGGAGTGAATTAGGGTTTTAGCGACCTAAGAAACCAAAAACCCAACGACCAATGGATCCTTCGTTACTTAACTCCACTGAATTGCAGGGATTCCTCAACGTGAGTTCAGTTGCTTGTGTAATGTTGCCCCAATTTGAATTCTCTTTCTCTTTTTCGTTTCTTTTTCTCGCTTTTCTGCTTATCAAATCCATGATTTACATGATTTGAGAAATTGATTTTAGTCGGTGGGTTGCAATTCTTAGATCCCTTAAAGTTGAATAATTGGTGTAGAGCTTATAAAATTTGAATCCTTTTGGGTATTGAGTTCGGGTTTGTTGTTGGTATGGAAGGCACTTTACATTGATATATAAGAATCTTACGCTGCCTATGAAATGATGGTGGCAATGATAGTATCATGTGAAAGAATGAAGACCTTTTTGTTCTTTTGGGTATGCTGAAAGATTTGGATTCAAACCAAATGTGGAATTAACGGAAATAAATATCTTTTGCATTTGTGGGATTTTGTTGTTTCTTGTATCTGAATGACTTGGTTGGTATGCAGCAAGAGAAAGAAAAAGCCATGGTTAATGAGATGGTGGCGAAGCTAACAAGTGCTTGTTGGGACAAATGCATTACTGGTACACCTGGGAGTAAGTTTAGTTCCAGTGAATCCTCATGCCTTTCCCACTGCGCACAGAGGTATATGGAAATGAGCCTTATGATTATGAAACGATTCCAGTCTATGCAATGATGTGGCAGATTTGGTTAAGTTAGTGCAACTTGGCCTTCAATTCTAATTGAATTTGTATCACTTGATATCTTTTTTGCTACGTTAATTAACTTCTATATTCAAGATACTATGGAATTGATCCTTGGTTTATTTGAGGCCTCAGAAATGATATGATTGATTTTGGATTCAAATGTTTTCTTTCATCTCCCTTCTTAACTTCTAGTGGTATATGTTGTTCCACATGCTAGCATATTCTTATTCTTTTTGGCCTTTGAGAAAACATGAATGTCTTTGTCGAAAGTAGAAACTAGGAGTGGATGGACATAGCTAGTTGAACTGCTCATTTAGCTATTTGACTGAATCCCCTTAGAATACCATTTCTTCATATCAAAATGTTGATGATATTGGTGATGGATTTTTCTTTTTCACTTTAGTTTAGATATTCTTCATTGAACAATAGTCAAGAGCTTGATAGCTGTCAAGCTTTTTGCCGTTGATTACTACCCATTTTACTTGAAATAGAGACACAGAAGAGTATTTGGAAGACAGGATTGGCAGGCTTGCGATATATTTTAGCTTGATCAGAAATATCTGATAGTTCCCCAAGTTTCACGTGGAACTATAAGATGTTCTCCAAGTTACTGACACAGTTGAAGGACTTGTTACCGGTTTTGAATGATGCTGAGTGGTGCATCTTGCAAGTCTCTGATGATGAGACTAAAGAAGCGGAAGAGTACTAAGTTGACAGTTGAAAGATTATAAATTCGGGAGAAATCAAAAAATAAGCAATTAGTGGTTCAGAGCAACTCTGCATTGCTTTAAGCCAGTTCTCCCTTGTGATTGATCTTAATGTTTGATAATTAATAACACTACTGATAATGAGAGATGTTATAGATCTTATGAAAGAACCAACCCCAAAAGCTAACTTGAAAGGTGGGAGAGCTCATAAGGCTATCAATTCCACATCAATTTCTTCTATTACCGATGTGAGACAATTAGACCGTAACATTCTACCACGCTTCACAACCTAGACACCAACGGGTTGCCTGTGCGTTAGACCTTTTCTAGCTCCAGGTAAACATTGCTATACTGGCGTCACCACCCATGTACTCACGGGTTAGCTGTGTGCTAGACCTTTTCTAGCCCCAGACAAACACTGCAATGCGGGCGTTACTACTCGTGGGTGTGACACGAGGACTTGAAGGAGTGGTGTTAGCTCTGATACCAATTGCTATAGGTTTTATGAGAGAACCAACCCCAAAAGCTAGCTTGAAAGGTGGAAGAGCTCGTAAGTTTATAAATTTCACATCAATTTCTTCTATTACCGATGTGGGACAATTAGACCGTAACAAGAGACAAGAACTGCACATTGATCTTTGTATTGAATTTAATTGTAGTTCAAGAAAGAATCAAGAAATAGAACATAAAATGAGTGTTCATCATTTCAGAAAGCTTCAGATTGTCAAAAAATGATAAATCTTAGGTCACATATTGCCATACCAGGTGGCCTGAGATTTTGTAAGCTTGTATGGTCTTTACACAACACAAGCACTTAAAAACTCGTGGTGGTGATGATGGAAAAACACATGTTTCGTGAATTACAGGAAAAAGCTGAGACAAGGGTTGGCATGATACTATACAGAATAACAATGGGAAGTATGTAGATGCAGGGGATTTTAATCAAAATGAAGAAAAAAGAAAGATAAGACAGTAATTGATTGCCGAAGAAAATAAATACACAGTAAGCATAACCTGCACATGCATTCTTCTTTTTTTTTCTTCCATTTTTTCAATTTTTTTCTTTATACCTTTAGTTTCTCATATGGCTTAAACAACAAATTTTCTTCCTTCCTCCGATGTCATCTCCTTATGTTTTCTAGTGAACGTTGGCTTTTGGACTTCCAGTTACCATTAGAGAGCTGGTTTGCTTCAATTGCAGCCATTAAAGCAGGATCATCAGATGACATTTCCCAGTTTCCACTTATCCTTCCCAAGCTAGAGCGCCTAGACCGTTCGACAAGCTGCCCGTCCATACCTTGTGGAAGAAGGATCCGACCTAGTTCTGGGGAGACATCATTGAATCGGCCATCTTCATCCAAATTGTAGTCACTTCGGACTGAACGATTCCCCAGTTCTTCAACAGACTCGTCCCATTCTGGCTTTGGTCCCACCTCTAAATCACCCGCTGACTTCTCTATTTTTGAGTTGACAAAACTGTCATCGTCCACCCTAGCTGGAATTTGAGGTCTCGTTGGAACTTTGGCCCTGAAATTGTTCTTGGATGAGGGAATACTTGTGAAAAATACATCCTTGAAGTTCTTGAGACATCCCCCATCAAATGGATTAGGCAGTCCATCGAATCGGTATCTAAAGTTTTCATAGGTAGACTGTCAAAACACCCAAAAAAAAAAAAAAAGCTGAGAAAAATATACAATATTGGAACGATGGAAATTAACTTCAACATCAACTTATAACGATAGCTTACTTTAAGGACAACAAAATCATAAATACAGGGAACGAAATTATAGGTGTCAATCACCAATGACTCTTCCCTACCTGGTTTTTACTGATAAGATACAAATGGAACACACTAAGTCCACCAACAAACCACACTGAAACAAAGGTGTAAATCAGTAATGCAATGGAAGCAGGAGTCTTAAGCATTGCTTTCCAAATTGACTTGTTCTCCCCATTCATGATTCTGGTGATATATACCCAGCAAAATGCATGAACATATACACAGATTATAGTTGTGGAGAAGATGAACATGAAGAAGAATCGGTAATTGCGCTGCACCCAAAATCAGAAGGCTTCTACAATTAGATAGATTATACAATAACATATTGATGCAATAAAATAACAATATGGAAGATGATCGTCATGTTCATGCATTTCAGAGTCCAGTACTTCAATCGTCCTTTATTGGGCAAGAGTTTACCTCCAAAAGAAACTTGGTTAAATTGTACACCCAAAAGTTTCAGGTTTCCTTAAGGCATGCAGAATCATGGAAATGCCTATGAAAATGCAGAGAATGAAACTATTGTCTTTCATTACCAGTCCTATGCATTGACCAACCCAAGGACAATGATGATCAAACTTTTCCACACAGTTATTGCATATTGAACAGTGAGAACAACGAGGAGGCCGGTAAAGCAGGCAGGTGTCACAATACTTGGTCTTCACAACAATCCCGTTGACAAGGACATCTTTTGTACGTGGCAAACGGAAAGGTGGGGTTTGCCCATGCATAAGCTCAGACTGTCCTCCATAAGCTTTCGGATCTGGAGGATGAGAATTGCGAGGTACAATACCAGGATCTCTTCCTGAGGTTAGCAGAAGAAAGATCAAATCCTGAAAAGAGAATACATTCATTAGTTACAGATCAAAGTAGAAACTAAGGTTTTCATGTCACTAACATAGTAGTTAGGATTCTTTCGTTAAATGGAGGTGAAAAAATTTAGAGAATATAATCCAGGAGCAAATGATCATTCTATCAATACTTCATCGTAGAAACAGATCACAGAAAATAAATGAAACAAAAGATTCAAGAAAGAAGAATAACTTACTATGATTGTCAGGGCAACAACAACAACTACTATAGATATCCCCAGGTGATGAGGAAAATCATCCATAAGCTTTCTTGCTACAAAGACACAGAAGATGACAACAGGAGCTATTATAAGAAATACTGTTAATAACAAAGATCTTGCATCTGGTCCAAATATCAGCCTCCCGTTAAGCAAGAATACCTGCAAACAAATGATATCAAGCAATTATCAGATAATAGAGCAATTCTTGAATTACTAATTAATGAAATAAAATATTATGATATGCTAGTGGGAAGATAAATTTCCCTTAATACTGTAATACGTCTCATTGTGAAATTTCCTTTGACGTGGCGATAGTGATCGGTCGAATCAGTGGATATTTGACCAGTGAAGAGTAAATTCTGTACCATGATGTTCTACCTAAGCATGCTTATCACCACATAGTAACAGAAATTACTGCATTTTTTGATAAAATGGAAGCTTCACCTAAAATACTTCACCTTAGCACAGCTAAAGTATCAGCATCCTAAATTTTCAGATTCGTACAACCAGAAGGTAAAACCTTGGTCTTTATAGAACTTGTCAAGAAACAATTAACAGGATGACTGAGGCTGATCATATAGCTGCATATCAGAAAAGAAAAAGTGGAAAGAGATCGGGGAAAAGGGAGGATAATGGTGGGAGTAACAGCAAAATATATTTCAGCAGAAAGTTGCCAAAACACAAAACTCGACCAAAGGAGTACAGAAGAAGAAAAATCATCAGCCTATGAAGAAACTCGGCAGAGATTTTTCAACGAATAAGTAAGCTGAACCACTGGTCTGTATAGAGTCATCAATCAACCTAGTAACTGCAAAATTCTCAGTTAATTAACCGCTAACACAAAGTAGAAACCTTTATATCCAATTGTTCACCTATAATACCTGAAGAACAGAATAACATCAAAGCTTTCATATGCTACCTCCAAAACTAACATCTCCATCTGCTAAATTCCATTGCTAAGAGAAACCCTAATCCCAATCTTTCAGAATTCAAACTCAAAGATTACGCTTTCATCAATCAAGACCAGTAACACAAGCCTGAATTTTGGACTGATGTTTCATTTTCACTTTTGATTGATCAAATTAAATTTTACATCAGATCAACTGAAAGAAAGTAGTAGCTTACGTTACTGCCTTTCCAGGCTTGGTAAATCCTGGGCCGATCCGTCCCATCGTCGTCACCGGAGGAGGAATCAGCTCCGGCGGACGAATCAAGAGGTGGTGGTGGTGGGACCGCATGCATCTCCCTCATTTCAACCCCTCTCTTTCTCTCCCCTCAAGCAAAAAGCCGACCTTTTTTTTCTGAAATTCCAAAATCCAGTGCCGGACCGATAGACCAAGTCAGTTTTTTACTCCACAATACCAACTCCAAAAGGAAAATCCAAGAAAAACCCAAATGAAAATAACATCAAATAAAGAGACCCCAAAAAGTGGCTGATATGAAAAGGCAAGAAAAGGCGGCTCCTTTGACAACAATAAAGCAAAAAGAAAATGTATTATCCAGTTTGACTTTCATTGACTGCATACCGAATGTTCTCAAAAAGCATTAACAAGCAGTGACAATCTGTGTAGTCGTGTAAGGTACTAGGGCCAGCACCAAAAGCTTGAATATTTATTATTCTTCGTCTGCCACCCACGAGGCTTCGGTTCAGGCAACACACCACCGTAGGGTCATGCTGGGGTCACGTTAAGATCCATGATCGAGAGAGTTGGTCTGGTTCCACGTAAAGCTAGGTAGCTGCAAATTACAGGGTTTAACATAGAATTCACAGTTGATTCGAGTTGATGTCTAACGTTGGTAAGTGTTGGTGTCCATCTGGAGGGCGTCTTGTGTGCAGCTTGTTCTGACGCAAGCGACAGGTACTTCTGGTTCCTTTGTAAGCACAAAACTTGGGATTTTCTCCTTTCTATCACTCCGGTCGATGCGATTCTCCCACTTGGCATGTCTTGTAGCCTCATTTTCTCGACACAGAAGATCTCACGCTGTATGCGTTCGGTAAAGTTGTCATTTCAAAGTACTTTTGTTTTTTTTTTTAATTACAAATTTGTACTTTGACCTTTACAAAATAGTATAATTTATAATTTTAAAACTTAATTTTGTTAGGTTTCTCGCAACTAATTTATAATTTTGTTACAATTCTACTAAAATGGACACTGACCTAATAATAATTATTTTTAATTTTTTTAATATTTTAGAATTAAAAATATAATTCGCAATATTACGAATATTGTACCATACTTAGCACGGAATTAAATTCTGGTATGGTACTGTACCGATATCGGTTAATACTGGATATTGTTTTAAGTAATTTTTTAATTTTATAAAATAGTCCCTAATTTTTTTTAAATTACAAAATAGTATATCGTTATATTATATAATTATACGGTATATTTTTAACCATGTCTCTAAAATTATAGTAATAAATAATAATTTTAATTTTAATTTATAAAATTAATTTAATAATTAAATTTAAAATATATTTTTAAGTATATAAAATTTCAAATAAATTTTGATTTAATATTTAAAAATACAAAATAAATATTAGCTTATAAATAATAATTTTTAAATTACTTTTTTAAAAATAAATATTTTCATTAATACTTTATTAATAAATATTATATAAAATATTAAGATAAATTTAAATAAAAATAATTTATTTAATTTATAATTATTATTAGTAATAAAAATATTTATTATTTTTTAAACAAAAATTAAAAATTTATAATAATTATAAAAGATGAAATAAATAAAATGACTAACTAAAAAATTTTGGAAAAAATGGGAGAAGGAGAGGTAAGAGGAAGGGAGCCACATTTTAAAAATTTTATAAAAAAAAGTCTCCCAATTTTTTAAAATACTAGTTGGTATCGTCCGAAACGTGCCGGTACTAACCGGTATTTAAATCCGGTACGACACATCCTTTGTTTCGTAATGGCTTTGGTTCAGTACAATACTTACCGGCCGGTACGAAATACTATTCACAATTTTGGTAATTCGATTCTTAATAATTCACATAAATTTTAAGATAATTCATATTATATTATTTCTAACACTAATTTGTACTTTAACATGAGATATGATAATTTTGGCTATGATATAATTTTTATGAAATTTTATTAATTTTTAATTGTTAAAATTATTAAAATAAAATTATATTACATTTTTTGTATATGCAACCTAAATTTAAAAATATTACTTATTGTAAATTAATGTATGTGTATTGAAATATAATGTAACAATATTTTTAATATCTATAAAAAGCTATATTTATTAATAATATATGTACTAATATTATAATAATTATTATTCAGATATGTTTTGTTAAAAAAAGAGAATTTTATTATAATTATATAATTAAAATTATCTTATGTAATAAATAAAAATAACAAAATTTTGATATAAATCTTTTTTACCACAAAAAGAGTATTATGCCTTTTTAAATATAAATGTCAATTTTACACCATAAATTTTAAAAAATTTTCATACGTTTTTTATTACAATTAATAATTATGTATAAATTGTGATTCTTATAATTTTGTTCTTATCATCTTTAAAACTAAAGAAAGTATGAATAAAGTTGATACATCATATTATTATTATTATTATTGTTGTTGTTGTTGCTGCTGTTATTATTATTATATTTTTCATATGATTATGATTATGATTATTATTATTATATGATATTTATTATTAGATAATTAATCATAGTTTTATACCTTTCTCAATTTCATATTATTAAAAAGTAATTAATATTGTCTAATATATATATATATATATATATTTTGAGAAAAGTGTTAATAAAAAATTGCGTTTTTAGAATAACAGTATAATATATATTTTTAAATAATTTTGACAATTAAATACCAATAAAACTTTGAAAATAATAAACTACATTAACATTCATATGATCGTAGTGTACAATTAGTAAGTCACCGTGTCACGGGTTAACAATAGCATTGCATAGATTTAACAAAACTCTAACGAAATTAGATTCAAGAGTGCAAATTATACTATTTTCCAAATATTAAGGTCAAACTCAGTTGGTTTGATTTACAGGTTATTTGCGTCAATTTAAAAGTTTACTCAGTATGTATCTAAAGAATAATTATCGTAGATTTTTTCGTTTTAAAAAAAACTATAAATAACATTTAAGATAAACTTATGATATTCAAAGAAAGGTTCTTATTGTGTATTGGTGTAAAATCTCTTAAAAGGAAACAAAGTATGTTTGTGCTGTGGCATTAGCTGGCTGGGCTGAACTTAAACAAAATAAGAAAAAGGCTTTTATAGGCCCAAGTGACAAATAGGTATTTGGGCTTACCAACCCAAAACAAGATAAATGATAAATACACAACATTTAAAAAGGTCCCAACGAAGTCGAACCCAGGTCGTTGGATTCAAATTCCGGAGTGCCAACCACTACACCATGGAAGCCAAAATTTTTGGGTGTATTTATATCAAAAAAAGTTATTAAATTTCAGTGCAAATGTTAATGATTAAAATATATTTTTGATCATAGGATAAAAAAATAAAAACTTCTCATGTGATTTGTATTTTGAAAATACGCTCATAAAATTTGAAAATCATTGAAAAAATCTTGAGTTAATTAAAATATTTTACTAAGTTTGTCGAATCACTGTACTATAACTCGTTATTAAAATCCATTCAGAATGATCATATAAACTTTGTTAAATATAAAGTAAACTCAATGAGAGAATATCTGTTTGTACTTATTAATATCATAATATATATTTTTTACAAGTTTTGAGACATAAGACGTGCTATGAAAAAGTGAAATAATTTTTATAACTTTAATGTGATAGAACTATTATCATAACAAAGAGGTGAAGATGTACTTTTACTCGCTGGTAAAAAATAAAGGGATGAGATCCTTTATTCTTATTAACCAGTTCTAACACGTCTCTGCTAATCTCATCCACATACTTACGTAAATTACAAGATTGAAACACTATTTTGAGAACTCAGGATTCCATGTGAAAAAAGAGAGGATTAATTGAACATACAGAGCAAAATGAGATTACAGTGAAGCTCAGCCTAATAAAAACTTAGCACGATTATCATGTCCATTGCTGTCTTCATGGTATGTCCTGTCTGATTTTTCTTGACTTGTCCTCAACCTTCTGTTAGCTAACAGCATTTCCCATATTGTAATTGTTAAGATATATAGTATATATCTTATTATTTGGGTTTGACATTTTTTGATAATTGAACATCTAAGATAATATTGATAAGTTTAACATTCAAATCAAGGTAGGATTGGATTTATATATGATCTAAAAGTTGTACTTTAAACATTTACAATCTGGGACAAACGTATTAACTTAGAATTCTATCTAGTTGAGATCTTTTGTATATGACTGAGGTTGATTGCTATGGTCTCTCTTCGCTTTGACATGTGTGGATTGATTGTGTGAGTGAGAGATCTGTGTGTGTTGTCCACAGCTGGTGTAGGTTTTTTGTTGGTTGCGCTGTGGAAGTATTGACGATCGTGAGCTGCTTATTGTTGGTTGTCAATTGAATGGAAAGGTTGCTCGGCTAACTTCACATTGATGCTTATTCCATCTTGATGTTACAGTTTTTATTAATTAATTGTGTGAAGACTTCTTGGTGTAGTGGGGGTGATTTTGTTAGAGTGTTAGCATTGGTTGATTGGTGGTGGTATGAATATTGTGATAGCTGGAGTGGTTGTTATGTGAAGCATTTCAAGTCTTAATTTTATTGCGTGTGTGACCCTGTTTTATGCACAACACACTATATGTTTTTTGGGATGTGTTGATTGTGAATGGTTGAGTGAATGGTGCTGTCTTTGATATGATTATTTACTATTTTGAGAGAGGCTTGCTTGGGGCTTGGTCTCCATCTTGGTGTGGGTTGCTCTATAGTGAATTGGTATATCACTTTAGGGAGTTAGCTGAAAGTGTGTTATGATATGCGTGAGTCATCGTTTTGAAAGGTGTTGTTGTAGGCCGAAGGAAAGTGTTAGTGATCTGCAGATTTTGTAATCATTGTTGCGTGATTTCTTCCTTGCCTTGTTTTAGTTTGGTATCTGTTTCGTCTTAGTTTATTACAGGTAAATGATAATTATTGACTGATTTTTTTTTTTGCTGCAACATTTTAAAATGGGTTGTTTACGTGGGCTATCATATTTGACCTTTTTATCTCATAGCTGTGAATTAATACACCCCTGTTCGATTTTTCCAATAAAGAATGACCCGTCGAGTCTTCCCGAGTGGTAAGGAGTGTTACTAAGCTTTGGTAATTGCTTCAGTTTCTACTCCTTGTCTAGACCACAGATTTTACGAGTTTAGATCTTCTGTCCAGTAAATTTCAGCTATTTATTTATGTAGATCCTGCGTAGATTCCGCATAAATAAATGTGGATCTCACAGAAATAAATAGCTAAAATTTATTGGACACAATAAAACATCATAAAATTGGACAGATGATCTTGTCTCAGATTTTACACGTAGAACTCCTCTTGTTACTAGTCAAATTTCATGTTACTAACCTTCGGTGCAAGTCAAAAACCAGACAACCTAAAAAGACAGCTAGAATCCTCGGGAACCTAGAAACAGGCTCTTTGATCTATGTCATTTGTTGCAGGCTCCACAACATATGGAGGCAAAGTTAATGTGAATGCTTCTTGAAGGGTGGCCAACGAGACTAGATGAGATTTTCCAAGTAATTTTAAGAGTTAAGCTACTAGTTTCGAATTGGAAGTCTCCATCTAAAATAATCCTATTCAGTTATGTTTAATGCTTAAAATAATGTAGTTTTTAACATTAAACAGAATTAAATATTTAAAATAACCATATCAAATATTTAAAACGAATTCGATTTAATATTAGATAGAGTTATTTTAAATAATAGATCCGTACTCTCTTTTTTTTTAAATAGAGGAACCGCAATCGCTACTTTTTAGATACGCACTGGATAAATTTTTGAATTGGTGCAATAACTTATAAATCACGTCAATCGGATATTGCAGATTAGATAAACCCTATAAATCAGACTCAATCAAAAGAACGTAAATATCAGAAATAAAAAATAGGACTATTTAATTCCATACTTCTTCACTCCACCAACTCAACTAGCTCAGAGAGAATAAATTCGTACTTATTAATTTCTAGATCTCTAAAATTTTAAGGCTTTATATATTTAGATGTCACTTCGATTACATAATTTAATATTTGTTTGTATAATCATTATTACATGCATTTAAAAATTATTTTAAAAAACTTAAAACTATCAAATCTATTACATCAAATTAGTTGTAGTGAACTCGTGTCAAGTTCTGGGGTAAAGGTAACTAGGTTACCAGTGAATGACGTATGTCATGTCGAAAAGAAGTTAGGTTGCCGCAATTGAGACAACAACAGGCTTCCTTTACCAACATCAAGCTCATTTCGAAAGGAAGCAAGTAACTTTGACTCTATCAGATTGAGCAAAAGATCCTTAAATTGCTCAAATATAGCTATCGGCTCCATTGATGTGGCACCAGGAGAAAAGGGCAGAAGCTATTGTTCGTGATTAGTCTTTTCAGTGCCAAACCTCACCTACTGCTAACTGGAAAGCTGAAATACATAATTTGAAATGAGCATGCAAGTGAAAACATGGGTTCAATTATATCTTACCATCTTTTTTGAATGAGAAAACAATTAGTAAAAATCTGCAGTAATATTAGGATTCAAACATGTCCTAATCAAATTTGCCAAATGAACTCCTAAACATATCTCAATATACATATAATATGTGAATGGTATTTGATAGGTATCACTACAAGAAAAATGTAAATTAGCGACGAAAATTTAACAACGGACACGTTTTCGTCGGTAATTAGCGACGGAAATATGCTTTCCGTCGCTAAAATTGAGTGATTTAGCGACGGTACATATATTCGTCGCTAAATTTGGAGGGAATTTGTCCCCGAAAAATTTGCAACGGACATTAGCGACGGAAAAATATAGGCGTCGGTAATAATTTTCCGACGGAAAATATACCGTTGGAAA
>JANSVB020000160.1:607637-617898 GCA_025504935.2 Erythroxylum haughtii | reverse complement strand
GCTATAACTCCCCGCCAAATTTTCCCTCCACCGTTGGCAACGGATTTCTGTACCGTCGCAACTTTTCTTCTTTTACCAACAGATTTGTGAGTACCGTCGCAAATTACATACGATATAATTTTCGTCGGTATAGTTCCGTCGCTATTTAACAATTTTCTTGTAGTGTACTAAGGCTATACTAGACTTCTTCGCATTTACAAAATTGATCAAAGAGGTAAATCACACATTTTGTCTCATTCCTAATAAGAGGCAATCATCTTCTATTACTAAATTCAGACCTATATCCTGTAGCACTATTGTTTATAAAGTGATTGTCAAGCTTTTTGCTATAAGGCTGAAGCTAGTTCTATTATAAGTGATACACATGGCATAAGGAGCATTCTTACCAGGGACAAGTGTTAAAGACAATATACTCCTTTTATAGGAATTTCTAAAGGAATATCACACACGGAAGCCTATCAAAATTGGCTGATGAAAATTGATTTTTTAAGGCATATGATACTATTAGTTGGAGATTCTTGCAAGAATGCCTAGAAGCTATAGGTTTACCTTCTAAATTCGGACACTAGATATTGGCCTGCATTCAAACATCTTCTTTCAGTGTAATGGTGAATGGTGTTCCTTCATTTCCATTCAGACCAACTAATGGTATTAGGCAAGGGGACCTTCTTTCCCCTTACCTATTTGCTCTAGCAATGGAAGGGATTTCTAGATTACTCTCTAAATTTCTTGAAAATGATGGCAGATTTCGATTTCACCATAAATGTAGAGAGATCAAGTTGACACATTTGATTTATACAGATGTTCTCATGCTACTCAGTAGTGCAGACACTCATTCCATCAGAATTTTAAAAAACTTGCTGCATATTTTTTCAGAATGGTCTGATTTAAGGGTGAATATGGAGAAGAGCAATGTTGGGCTTGGTGTCATTTATGCAAAAGAATATAGAGACTCGTCGTCGATAAAAAAGTTTTATAGATCAAATGGATGAATGAATACCATTTAAAAGATTGAAATTTCTGAAAAATTGAAAATTCTAGAGAATATTCATGGACTTTCAATTACACCTTTAATTTGAGAGACTTGATCTACCCTTATATTAAGCATCAGCTAGGGGACGGTGAAAACAATTGATTTTGGTTTGATAATTGGACATCCTACAATCCATTTATTCAAAGAGTAGAAATAACATATCTCAGTAATCGTATCCCACTCAATGCGAGGGTCTCTTCACTTATCCACAATGGAGATTGGAGGAGCAATTTTCGAGGATTCTCGTTACTCACATATTACTTGCCTATTATTCTTGAGGAAGTAAGAGAGGACCACATTATTTGGATGCCCAACTTGAGAGGGACTTTTCTTAATAGCTTATGTCATAAGATACTTGTATGTAATGCTTAACTGGTATTCTCTTGGCTGGTAATCAAAAATAGACTCAGAATCAAAGATAGATAGTTTTTGAAAATTATGATCCTATTTGTGTTCTTTGTAATCATGCAACGGAGAGTCAAAATCATTTATTCTTTGAATGTAGCTAAACTAAGGTAATATGGAGTAAGATAATGCATATGCTACAATTTCCCATGTTTACCTTTGAATGGAGAGAGACTCTTAATATGATCATTGCCAGGAGTAAGTCGGGAGAACTTAATGGAACAATTATCAAAACAACATTTACTACCACCATCTACTCCATATGGAGGGAGATAAATACGAGAATATACAAAGGTGTTGAGGAAGATAAATATCAGATAAAAGAACACATTGTCAAGTTCACAGCTCACAACAAAAATAGCTCTCTATTAGTAGTGAGTTGAAGAACATCCGGATGTTATATTTCAATCTTAACCTTGTGATTTTTAGCTCTCTATTGTAACCTCAGTATATGTTGAGTATAGATTAACAATGCGATTCATTATAATGTAGCTATAGCTTTTGCTATTATTAATACAATTCCTTTCAAAAATTTTTTAAATTCTTTTATCATCACATATTGCTTGAGTGACAAAAAATAAGTAGAATGTTATGGACTGTTTTATTGTGAAAATATAATATAAATAAAATAAAGATTGCATTTTAGTTACAAAAATTCTTTCTTTGTCAATTATTCCCTTTTACTTTGTATTTTAAAATGATATATATAAAGTTGTTATTTATTTATCAATTAAAGTTTATGATAATATTAAATGTTAAATCTTTTTACAAGCGATTTAATTGTTATTTTTGGATGCATATTTAATAAACCACTAATTGCATAGTAATCTATATTTAATATTTTAAAAATTGAGTCGAAAGTTAGACCGACAACACAAGAAGTATTAGGTCTGAAAGTTTCAACCGATGTTAAACCTTCATAAAATTAGTTAAAATTTTAATAAAATTGAAGAATTTAAAATAAGATTAAATGAAATTATCTTTAATTTAAAGTTTAATTGAAAAAAGAGACTATTAAATAAAAATTAACTAGTTTATTTTGGTTTATAAAATTCAGTTAGTTTACAAAAATCAACCAATTAATTAATAAATTGATCGATTTTTAGCAATAAGAGTTATTGAAATAAATATACCTAGAAGGTTAAAAACTAAACTGAAAAATTGATTAGTTCAAGATTTTCACGATTAAACTATTCTAACCGATTAGATTTTTTAATCATAGAGTTAATAATTTATTTGGTGAGTAAATAATTTAAAATTAGATGACATGTTGATAGTGTCGATCAAATTGACAATTATAAATCATTGCGTATCCCTTTTTTCTTGGCTAATCATATTCTTAAGTCAGTAAGTAATTTACGCAACCTGTCTCTGTTGACACGCGAGATCAATTAAAGCAGCTCATTAGGGTTAATTAAATGTTAATCTTTTGACAAACCTAATAATGATATTAAAACTTGAGACCTCATTGAATTAGCATTAATTTAGTTGTTAATTTTCATATAGTTATATTTTTATCACTGAAATTTAAAGATAAATTATTTTTAATTAAATAAATTTATTTTAATCTCTTATATAATATTTGTTAAAAATTATTAATAAATTTATTAAAATAAAATTTTTATTTATAAATTAATATTTTTAATTATTAGATCAATTTTATTTAAAATTTATATATGCTGAAGATATTTTAAATTTATTAATAAATATTAAATTAAACTTCTTTCATGTAATTATTAAATAAAATTAAATTACTCATAATTCATATTAATAATTAATTTTAGTTTTAAATAAAAAATATTAAATTAAATTATTCACAATTTTATTAATAATTAATATATTAAATAATTAAATAATATATATTTAATTGGTTCTAAATAAGATTATAAAAAACAGACAATAAGAAAAAAAAGGATACTTTTTAAGTTTTCATAATTTTAAAAAACCGGAAGAAATTTAAAAATCAAAAACTCAATCTGACAAACTTTTTTTTATATAAATTTGAAAATAAAAATAAAAAAGAAATTTGTCAATTTTGAAAATCAAAATAAAAATAAAAATAAAAAAGAAAAACAAACAGTCCGTCTCAAAATTTTCAGGTCTCAAAAAGGTTGATGAGAAAGATTGGCTAATAATCCAACTTCTCCTGTTCGATGCTTTTTAACTAATTACGAGTGTTTATTTAGGCTGTGAACGTGGCTATGACTGTGCGATACCATAACGAGAAATAATCATAAAAGATAAGTGACAGATGCATACCATATCAAGTTTTGTACATGGCGGCTAACGGGTATTTCTGTACATGGCGGCTAACGGGTATTTCTGTTAGAATTTACAATAGGCCTACGGGCTCATACGAGAAAGAAAGTTAGACCACATACAAGTTTAAGTGAGGTTCTATCTTAAAATTAATTGGTGATAGGTGGAGTAGCCTACTAGACTTATATACTAGTTTTATTTCATCTCTTTCTCCGATGTGAGATAAACTCCCACTTTATATTTCAACACACCCTCTTCATGTGTGGGTCTAACACGTGACATAATCTATTAATTCGAGAGGTTAACGACTAATATAAAAGCAACCTGTTCTGATACCATGTTAGAATTTACAATGAACCTACAGGCCCACACGAGAAGGAAAGTTAGACTACATACAAGTTTAAGTGAGGTTCCATCTTAAACCCAATTGGTGATAGGTGGAGTAACTCACTAGACTTATATACTAGTTTTATTTCATCTCTTTCTCCAATATAGGATAAACTCCCACTTTATATATCAGCAATTACTAGGTCAAAACAGGCTTCGAAAAGCCGTTTTCTTGTTGGGGTAAAACACCACCATACCTATTATACCGTGAAGCTGCTTGAGTTCACCACCGATGGATTGCTTCTTTCACACCAAAATAACAAAGATATCCAGCTACACTCCACCAAAAACCAATGTGCGATTACACATCAGAAAAGTGTTAAAGAGGGTGGATTCCTGAAGTTTAGTTTCAGTTCTGAAACCTCCCCTCCAGGAATCCTACTGGAGAAATTGCTCCAAGTGGGTTCATTATGCCTCATTCAGCTGATGCTACCTTTAGGTCTACTCGACCCTTTTATCTAGTTTGAGTAATGTGTAATGATAATACCAAATTCCATTGCATTGAGCATTGCTTCAAGACATGTAATTTGTCTTTTCATAGGGTCGAGGCTCTCTAAGCAAAAGACAACAATATGAATAGATAATGAGAGCACTAGTGTACTGTGTACACTTTTCAAAGTTAATTTAATAACATTTTGTTGTTGAATAATAACCAAAGATACGATTTTTTTTTCTATATTTTAAACTATTTTATTGATTTAAATTGATTTTATGTTATTAAGTTTTTAACTAAAATGAGATTTCCCATCAAATTATTTTAATAGAAGTTGTCATGAAATTAACCATACACATAAAGTTGAGTTTTGATATAAAGCTAATCATATTTCATCATCACACCCAGCCTAAAATTTCGCAGTGAAACGGAGTTTGGAGAGGTCTGATAATATGTAACCTTGTCCGTACATAATAGAAAAACTGTTTCCGGTAAACCCACATGCAGATGTGATATGCAAAATAATGATACAAGATATAGAAGAAATAAATGAATAAGTAAAAACTAACACGCTGAATATTTAAGTAAATAGAATTATAATAAAAGACAAAGACATACCTGATGTTTAACCCAATCTGCCAATACCTTATACCTTGTAAAGATCGGCTCTTTTTGTCGCTAGTCGTGCTAAGGGTTTTCACTGAGCGGTCCTAAGGATATGACAATCTTACGATTTAGACGTCTATCGTAGAAATTTTTCCCAAACATTAGGTTGAATTTCCTATGTGTTTGAAATTGACTTTTGATATAATGGGATTCGGAAGTGATATATAGTCTTTATTAAAATAGTGTACATGTTAAAAGGCTCGTCAAAAAGTTTAAATATCATAATATACTACTTTTTAATTAATTTAGAATAAAAATATTAATATTTTTAGGAAATAAAACCATATTTATTATTTATAATATTAATTACTATGTTAAGAAACTTTTTTCTTAAGAAAATTTGATGATGTAACTTTACCTATATTAATTTGTCAGCACATGGTCACCCAGCATTTGAGGATTGGCTTAATTAATGATCATTTCATTAGATTTTAACTTCCAAAAATGGATTAGTTGATGTTACAACTAGCATGCAATTAATTTTAACTTTTCTTTTTTCTTTTGGTTTCTCAATGATCATCAAAAGTCAGCCACATGATCCCTTGATCAGAAAGATGAAAGGAAGTTCTTGAAACTGAAAACATGAGTTGTAAGCCTTAATCCACTTGGTGGGTGACACATCAGAAAGAGTCAGGTTGGACCCCATGAATATTGTGCAGGTACTAGGAATGGAGCCTGCAAGTAGAGCTTCTTTGGTGAAAGCGTGTTAATTACCATCCAAAAGCTTACCAAATATGGATAGAGATGGCATTAGCTCTTAGAAAGATGTTTGGATTATGTAACCGTAAAAATACAAAAAAGCTCCATTAGGACCAAGTGGACAAGAGGATCCATCTTTGGATCCTAAGCGCAGTTACATTAGCACTATACATTTTACCCTAGATCCCATTAATTAGCAACCATAGCTACTTGCAACTTGTCTTGCCCTTAATTCTCTATATAAATACCTCACATTCCTACCTCATATCGTGCAAGATATAGCTATAGCTGGCTCAAGTTCCGATCGAGAGAAAGAGATAGAGATTATTATAGTGTAGAAATGGCTTTTTCATGGATGTTCATGTTTGGTCTTCTAGGTAACACCATATGCTCTTCTAGTTCTCCTCTATTTTACCTTCTCTATATGCTAATTTAGATTCTTGTTATTATTAATAGGCAACGTCATCTCTTGCATGGTCTGCTTAGCTCCTCTGTAAGTGTTCTCTACTGCAAATTTTTGTAATATGTTCATGTATAGCCATCACTTAACAATCAGACGCACTGCAGGCCAACATTCTGTGCCATTTACAAGAAGAAAACCAGTGAAGGGTTTCAATCAATTCCATACGTTCTTGCACTCTTCAGTGCTATGCTCTGGCTTTTCTATGCAATTTTCCAGAAAGATTGCACCCTTCTTATCACCATCAACTCATTTACTTTTGTCATGGAGATTATCTACATTGTTATGTACCTTATCTATGCAACCAGGAAGGACAAGGTATTCCAAAAAATCATCTGTTTTTTACAAGGACGGAGAAATATCACTGTCTTTAAAATTTAAAAAAATTAAATATTTGTTTATTTTTAATATATATATATATATATATACAAGAATAAAGTTATTTAAAAGTCAGTAGTAATATTGGACCTCTAAAATTTAAAAAATTAAATACTTAAACCTTTCTATTTTAAATTTTGTAATACCGTCACTCTTTATAAAACCTTGTCGATAAACTTACTCGAAACTACTCCCGTATCTGCAGATTATTACCTTGAAGCTTCTGTTGTTGTTCAACGTTTTCGGGTTTGGTTTGATCAGCATCCTAACTCTTTCCCTTACACATGGAGAAAAGCGTGTGACAGTTCTTGGATGGATTAACATGGTATTCTCCTTGTCTGTGTTCGCTGCCCCTCTCTGCATTTTGGTGAGAATGAACTAAAATGTCTTAATCCGCATAAGATTACGACATGTTTTCTTCTTCTGATTCAATAATTTCTCTACAGAGGAAAGTCATAAAAACCAAGAGCGTGGAGTTCATGCCTTTCTACTTATCCTTCTTCCTCACTTTGAGTGCAGTCATGTGGTTCTTCTTCGGTTATCTAAAGAGAGACCCTTTTATTGCTGTAAGTTCTTGTTACATAATTCAACAAAGATAACACTTTTTTTCTTCTCCTGTTTCTTTACTAACAACCCTTTTTTTCCTTTGTCTTTTATCTGCAGATTCCCAACATCCTAGGCTTTATCTTTGGTCTTGTTCAGATGATACTTTACGTAATATATAGGAACAGCCCCAAGAAAATCGTGGTGGAAACAGACCCTAAACTCCAACAGTTGTCTGAGCATGTAGTGGACGTAGCAAAGCTGAGTGTCACTACGTACTCGGACCTAAACGATGTGGTTCCTCGATTAAACTGTAATGGAACTGAAGTAGCCGTCGAAACTGAAAAGGACCCTAGCAAACAAGACGTAGCGGTCTATGTCAGTGTCACAGTTTAATAATAAGTTGATGGGACTTGTGCACTAGTTTGCATTTTCTCCGTTTGCCTTAACCCCTTTCGAAATGTCTCTGTGGAGTTGTAGTTAAGAGAGTCAAAAAAAGGGGAGACACTATCTCTCTCTCTCTCAATCTGCATGTAATTTATGTTTGTTTTCATGATAATAAGAATATTTGTATTTTAAATTATTGAATTCAATTTGGATCCCTAGAATTTATAAATTGTAAATATGGGATTAATACTTTTTAATCATAACAAATCGCTTTCAAATGAATATTATTTTATTTCGTTGGAAGTCAATAATATACGACAAATACAAGTTGATGATATCTAGAATGCTTAAAATTTGGGATTAGTCTTAATCTTGTCCACGTATTTATAGAAATAGTATAGGAATAGGAACTCTAAAAAATTGTGTAGTTGAAACAAAATAAAAAATGGGTTAATCTAAGTTACCAAAACCTAATTATGAGGCTCTCAATTAGTAGTAAATAGCAATATCTTCCACCACCACATGTTATCTTTAGAATTATGTCATTTTTTCGTTAGCTTTCTATGATCCAGTTGTATTATAATTATGTTTTTATTATTATAATAATTCTTAATTGAAAAAATGATCATAAAGGTGTGCATTATTAGATCTTCTCGTACATTAGGTTTTAACAAAGTTTTTACTAAATTGTTGGTCGGTAATAATTTTTAACTTATGATGGGCAATTTAAATCTTATTTTTACTTTTGGAGGAGGTCGAATTAATATTTTTTATCATAACAAATCACTTTCAAATGAATAGTATTTTATTTCGTTGGAAGTCATTAATATATGACAAAGGCAACGTGATGATACGTAGAATGCTTATAATTTGGGGTTGGACTAATCTTCTCTGCACATTTAATTTATATGAACTCTACAAAATTGTGTAGATGAAACAAAATAAAAAAATGGGTTAATCGAAGTTACCAAAGCCTAATTACGAGGCTCTCAATTAGTCGTAAAAAGCAACATCTTCCACCACCACATGTTATCTTCAGAACGATGTCATTTTTTCATTAGCTTTCGAAGTTACCAAAGCCTAATTACGAGGAGGAATGATGCTCTGTCTAATTTTACGGTATTTTATTGTGTCTAGTGAATCTCAGCCATTTATTTATGCGGGATCCGTATTTATTTATGCGGGATCCACACGAAACCTACATAAATAAATGGCTGAGATTTACTAGACACAATAAAATATCATAAAACTGAACAAAAGATCTGGACTCAATTACGAGGCTCTCAATTAGTCGTAAAAAGCAACATCTTCCACCACCACATGTTATCTTCATAATGATGTCATTTTTTCATTAGCTTTCTGCGATCCAATCCAAGTTCTTAAAGTGTATTATAATTATGTGTTTATTGTTATAGTAATTCTTAATTGGAAAGAGATCTTAAGATTGCGTATAGTTAGATTTTCTCAAATTTTACGTTACTGAATTGTTGTTTATTAATAACTTCTAACTTATTGATCGGCAATTTAAACCTTGTTTTGACTTTTGGAAGAGCTCATATAAAAGCATTTGTGCAGTAATGGATGTTCATAATAATCATAATCTCAATGATTAAGCCAACTCTTGAGAGTTTGGTAAGGATGCTCGTAAGTGACAACAGCCTAAGTCATATCCTTTTGTACAGCTTTTTCAAGTCAGCTTGGGAGAAATCGTTGAGGATTGCATGCTTTTGTACGAGCAAACGTGTGTCCTGGAGAATCACTATGTTTAAGTCAATTACAAAGTTTCAATCCTGAAGAAGACCTGAATATTCAGTGTAAGTTGATAGTGAATCATGTTCAATACCTTTTCCTTTCGAAGTGGTCAGTTTTATTTTGATGAGTAAGTGGTTAGATCTGTTTTACAGGGAAGGTATTAGGATTATATCCTAAAACTGTTATGTTCTTATCTTAATTTTAATGGAAAAAGTTTTAAATGTCTATGCACTTGGAAACTTAACCAATTTTAACTTTGTTTCAGCTACCTTACTAAATAGAAGCTGATTAAGAGTAGAATTAGTTAGAAGATTATGAATATCAATTATTTTATTTCTAATACTTCCTTTAAATATAAAAATTACGATTTTTACACATTTTAGCATACTATCATAATCAACTTTAAAAATTTTATAATATTTACCGGAAGTTAACCAGGTAAGATAAGATATTTAAAATTAAAAGATTTAATCTGTATTAAACTATATAAAAATTGATTAGTTTATAAAAAATAGTTGATTAATTAATAAATTTATTAGTTTTTCATTATTAAACTATCTCGAACCGTAAGTTAAAAATCGAATCGAAAAATTAGCAAGTTTAAGATTTTCACTATTAAATCGATGGAACCTGTTCAATTTTTAAAACATATTTATTATGATTATAAAAGTTCAAAGTCAAAAATTATATCCAAATCATCATCTTAAGTGACATCATCGAACCAAACCTGTACTTTAATAAATTATACCAATCTACTTTAATTTTGAAAGTTCATGCAAATCTTCCATCCAAAGGCAAAAATCCAATGCCCTGACGTTTGCAACTTTATGCTTATTCATAAATAATTGAATTACTCATT
>JANSVB020000160.1:584101-599885 GCA_025504935.2 Erythroxylum haughtii | reverse complement strand
TTGTGTGCTCGTGTTCCATACTATGACGGAAAACATGTTGATATTCGGCAAAATCCTCTACCTAGTGTCGATGCTTTAAATGGGAAAATTGTATTCTTTTGGGCATCAATATTGATTGTTGCAGTATTCATGTGTAGCCAAGTGCGTTGAGTGACCAAAAACGATTGTGTTACTCCCTCCTTATGCCATGTTCACATCTTACTTCTATATTTCATAAGACCTCGAACAGTTTGTTTAATTTATAGAAATAATTGTCAAAATATGGTTGTAACTCACAATCATTGGTACTTGGACTCTTTTAAGTGTTTCCTTACATTTCAGAAAAAACTACAAAAACCAGCATTTCATTTCAAATATATGATGGTTGCCAATTTATACATAAATTGATTGTACCCTTTTAAGCGATTGGAAAGATCAATCATCATCTGAATCGAGTCAAATATGTGTCATCTAACTAAGAAAAAGCTTAATTTTCGCATTCAATCTCCCAATACATCAATGGCATTACAAGATATGCTGTTGTTGCAGGCGAATGTGTTCTTCCTCGAGATCACCCTTCCCAAGTTCAACCTGTTTTATGAGATGGTACATATAAATCATGTTCAAGTTCAAATGCACATATGAAGTTATCTACAAAAAGGGCTTGTGTGAAGTTAGAAAAGGAATACAAAAAGAAAAGGAGCTAGGATGACAAGTGATAGCAGAATAACAACAGCATAGCACAAACTAAGGCCCTAAATTTGCTGGAAAACTTTTGCAGCTGCAGCTATTGTATGTTCAATATCTTCAGGAGTATGTGCCAAACTTGTAAACCCAGCTTCAAATGCTGATACTTATGGAGTAAAGTATCACCTTCCTCCAACATTCCTCTATAAAACCTGGCAAACTTGGCAGTGTCACTTCTCTTTGCATCGTCGAAGTTGTAAACGGACCTTCTGTGAAGAAAAACTCGAAGAAAAACCCAAACTTCCCACTTATATAATCACCACACATAGCATGTCCAGCCTTCTAGTTGCTTTGTAATCTTATCCAAGTATCTATAACTTCCTGGCAAGGGTTGTGAGGTCTGGAGTTATAACAAAATACTCCTGAGCTCCACCGTATGACAGACGGAATCCGGTCATAACTTCATCAAATATCAAAAGAGCGTTGTATTCTTTTGTGATACTGGAAAGGACATTAAGAAAGTCTGGTTTAGGAGGTACAAAGCCAGAGTTCCTTACGACTGGCTCAAGAATTAGCGCAGCAATTTCTTCTTTATTTGTCTCAAAGAGCTCCTCAATGGCTACAAAATCACTGAAGGCGCAGTTAGAGTCTCATAGGTTGCTCCTTTAGGAACGTCAGGAGAGTCAGGGAGCCCCAGTGTTGCAACACCACTGCCTGCTTTGATTAGGAATGGATCAGCATGACCATGGTAAAAATCCTCAAACTTGATAACCTTCTCTTTTCCAGTGAAGGCCCGGGCCAGGCAAAGCACACCCATGCAAGCTTCAGTGCCTGAATTGACAAAACGAACCATCTCTATGCTTGGAACTGCTTTAATCACCATCTCTGCTAAAACATTCTTCAGAGGACAAGGAGCACCAAAGCTGGTCCCTTTCTTCATTGTTTCAGCCAAGGCCACAAGGACCTGCTAGTAGCAACAGACTTTTTCAAAAGCATCAAACTACACAAAACTAGAATCTCATGAAGAAGATAGATTAGAACCTCGTCATCCGCATGACCAATAATTGCCGGACCCCATGAACCGACATAATGAATGTACTCGTTCCCATCAACATCCCACATGTGAGAGCCCTTGACAGAGTCCATCACAATAGGTTGTCCACCGACAGATTTGAAAGCACGTACAGGTGAATTTACACCTCCTGGCATCAACTCCTGCCAAAAGAAAAGTACAAATCTCATTCTTCATTATCTATAACAAGAAAGCCACAAGAATATGATAGGAACTGATTTCTACATGTGTTCAACCATGAATGAAAGTTTCAACTTAGCCTGCTAGCATCCACAGCCTCTTGCTCAAACAGCAACTCAACCGGTATAATAACAGAACATATGGCTGCTTTATATACGTGTTCTTCTTAATCCATCAAACTTCGATATCCATTCATAGAAGCAGTACACATGATAGTTTCAGGGGACCCTTGTTCAAGTGTATCAAAAAGATTAAACTTTTCCAGTTTCAAGCCTTGGAGTGTTCACAACCACGGTGATTTGGAAAGAAAAAACAATCCAAAATCCGGTTCTCCAAATTCTCCAGAAATGAAGATTAAAGACAAAATTTCAGCGCCGTTAATTCAATTCCTGGCATACAAACAAAAGGGAAACTCACAAACACCTTAGCGGCATTGACAATTTCCCCAGATTTCTGGAGGGTAAACCTCTTCTTCTTCCTCTGCTGCTCGACGGAGACGGTCATCTTGACAAAGCATCGAGACGATCTAGATGGAGAGGTTTGATTACGAAGAAGCCTGCTAGTAGAACATGAAAGATCTAACTCCACACCAACCCCAGTAAACGCAGAAGCCATGAGTTGATTACACGTGGAGTTTGGCTTTCAGAGCTTTTTGGCTTCGCTTCTCGTACTCTTGACTCTCAAACTTGAACAACCAGATACTATGTTTTTTGGCACAGGAACATATGAGATTGAATTCATTGTACATGACAGGAGGTCAAAGTAATATATGCATGTCCAAACAACTCCATTTAGAGTTTCTTCTTTTGAAACTATTTTATGAAATTGTCAAAGCAGAACAGTAGGAAGCGTATCTTATTTTCTCCGCATTCAACGTGACGCAACGTTTGTTGGTTTCTGTCCTCTTCCCGTCTGAACCAGACAGCCAAACCTCTTGTTAATGAACCTAAATATATTTTGATTAAATTTGTACTTGAAATTCTGATCAAAATCAGGTTTGAACTTGAAATTAAACTCAACTCATTATCAATGCTATTAATCTCATCATCTCTTAATCGTGACATTGATGATAGAATAGTACTTGCAATATTTGGCGAGCACGCATTTAAATTCATGCCCTATTCTATTTGATTACAGATTCAACCTATTTTAAACAGATATCAGGCTGTGTTTGAGCATTCTTAAAATTTTAAATTTGAGTTAGAAAGTACAAAATTTTTAATATTTTATTTTTAATCACATAAAAATAATTTAATAATTATTTAAATTGAAAAAAAAAGTTGACCTTAACCCTATCAAGTTTCTGACCGTTAAAACCTGATCAAATTTAGGTTAGGCTTAAATTATGAGTCTTAGGTCCATTCAGGCCTCAAAGACATGAATATGACCTGACTCATTATCATTCCTAAGTTCCACTTACGAGTATCAGTAGAAAGAGCACTTAACCACAGGCAATGAGTAGTAATTCTCACTAGCCTCTTTTTATGAAATAAAAATATTATTTATAATAAAATTGACCATTAATAACCACAAAAAATCAGTTACACAATACTCTCCAAAGAAAGATCGCACAATAATAAGCACATTAGAAGCTAAAAGTTTGTTTCCATACATCAGTTATCATCATCCCCGTCGGTTATTAAAGGTTTGTGACCAGTAGGCGGTTATTGGTGTGATTATAATATCATAAATAATAAAAATATATCGTTTTTTATTTTTTTAAAAAAAAGAAATTCTTTTATATAGTAATGACCACCGTTGAATAATGGTCACTCCAAACTTACAAAACCACTAAAGTAATCACATTTTCATGTACCCCTTGATGCAATTCAACTTTCAACCATATATTCATGTTTAACCATACTAGCCTATATATAGATAGTGGAACTGATAAAGATTCGTAAAAGGAAAAACATAATACAAAAAGCTAATCCTTGGAAAGCATTGCTTCATTGTTCTATAAATTCATATTTAGACAACTACGTACTAGTTAATGCGTAGGGTCGGTCAGTTCAAAGTGATGATCAGGCAGCGAATATCTCCAGTGTCTATTCCTTATGCACAGCCATTCTCTCTTTGTACATCAATGCTGGATGAGTTAACTATCAAATGAGAACAAGTCGTGTTAGTACAGATAGTCGATGGTTGAACTGCATAAAAAAAAATGAAAACCGAACAGCTATAGTAATAATAGATTGTGAAGAGAACGAAGATGATTACTATAAGGATATCCAGGATTAAGAAGTGATCTCCTAATAGATGAGCCTGTCTTTATGGTTTATAGTTAGGAGACTTCATCCTTTCCAGTAGTCTAATCTTATTGAGCAGCTCTTGAATTGTAGTAGACGCATCCTGCAGGTAAATAACAAAATTTTAGCAACCGTTAGAGCCAGAAAAAGGACAAGTATGCAGAAATAGAGCTAGAAAATAAAAATGATAGCACTTTTTTTCAAAGTTTTAAAAATCAGATCAAAAGTTAAATCGGTAAAATAAAAAATTTAAAGTTTAAAAGGTTCGATCAGTATTAAACCGTTGTAAAACTAGCTAAAGATTGAATAAAATTAAAGAATTTGAAATATGAATGAAAAAGATTATTCTTACCTATCGAAAAATTTAAAGTTTAATTAAAAAATATTATTAAATAAAAATTAATTGATCTATTTTAGTTTATAAGAACTTATTAATTAAAAGTTAAAAATTGAACCAAAAAGTTGAACGGTTCAATGATGAACCAGTTGAGATTTTTAGTGGTCACTTTTTTTGCACATAGAATTAGTACCTGATTTCTTTTTCTCAAATTCTCCTCTTCTCTGTCGCGTCTCTCCCTTTCCTCTGAGAATATGTCGATGAGACTCTCTTGCTCCTTGTTCAATTCGTCAACTTTTTCTTGCATCTTTTTTAGCTGAATTAAAAGCATGTATATATACATTTTTAAAAGATGGAACAAATGAAAGCTATGCTCAGTCACAAAAGTTAGTATCTCCCCCCAGTTTACTTGAAGGGGGAGAAAGGGTCAGTTCTAACATATTTGTTTGGAACTTGATATCAAGCAGAAGTACATCAGGAGTACATATAGTTGATATCGTCATTAATGATGAAAAAAAAATCAAGTTATTATAAGTCAAATACCTGTGTCTCAAGAGATTTACATTTCTCACACCCTAAGGCATCTCCTTGTTTTTTCAACCTAAAGACAAAATGATTGTTAAGGGCAATGGAGAACAGTAATTGACTGACACAGGAAAATTAATCACCTGTCCCTGAGGTCTTCGTTTTCTTGTTTCAACTGCTCAATGATCATCTGATCAGATTGAATAGCAGCATGCTCATTGTCATAAAGTTCATCTACCTGTCAAGTAAAACAAGTTAACTATTCTCTTTTCTACTACTGCATGTAATGTTGCACATGTACCCCAGTAGTCAACATCATGTTATTGAATGATTAAGTTCACAATGTTTTAAAATTGGATGACACTTGGACAACTTTCCTCTTCTTCAAAAGTTACCACTTGCATTGTGGAGCACGAAAATGGCACAAAGCTGACTAATGCTAGTAAAAATTTTACAAATATGTGAAACGACCTTTGATTTTGAATGTTTGCGTGCTCGATCAGTTTTTTCCCCTCCTGAAATGCAGTCCTGTTGAGATCTACTATCTTCCAAGTGTGAAGACAACCTATTTTTATGCAGCCCATTACTGTCAAAAGATTTCTTTTCCTGAGAAGCCTTCAAATTACTACCATTTGATCGTCTTGTAGGAAGAGCATTGTGTGTAGCCTCATTGTCGCTATCATCCTCTGTAAATGATTCAGAAGACCTGGTTCTTTTAGATGGAGTTTTCATCTTCTCTTTATTGTTTCCCTTACTAGAGTAAGGTGAAGATATATTGCTGCTCATGGTCTTTTGCTTCTTGGACTGGGCTAATGTGTGTAGATGAACTTCTGTATAAGCCAAGAAAAAATATCCATTAAATGTCTGAAAGGGTCATTTTAGAAAACATAGGCATCTATTTGTACTCGTAACAACACTGAATTTGCTGCACTAAGAAGAGAATAAGATTACTGAAATATTCCAAAACTCACCTCTGTCTGAAGATTCCTGAAAATGCTTCTTATTTCTCATCGGAGCATAGCCAATTTTGTGGCAGTGGGAGAACCTGATTAAGATGGGAATGATTGAAAATTACAAGTTGGACATCAAACTGAGTCAAATAACTAAGCCTAATATACAGCTAAAGCCAATCAAACGAAGCTCAACATCTAGAGATAACGTAACCAAACCAGTAATTCTTTTGCATTTGGATTAGTCGAGCCTCAAGCCTTGCAAGCACAGTTGTGCGTTCAAAACCCTGTTTATCGTGAGCTGGTTCAACAAAATTGGCTTCTAACAGACCTATCAGCAGAGACAAAAAGATGTTGGAAGTACACTACCATTAAGATGCAATGAAAATTCAGAAAGAAAAAATACCTATGACTCCACGACCATGACTTCCTGCTGGATTCCAAAGCCTCCAAAATGGCTGAAGAAACAACAGAGGTTCATTAAATAAGAACAGGAAACTAATATCAACTAATTACTACTGATAGATATATGTATAAATCCAAAATGCATAAAATTGTACAAACTGAAGTTCTGTCGAAAGATAAATAACCAACATCCAAACCTTAATAAGACGATTTTTATGATAAACATTGAACCCCTGAACATCAATATGGTGTTTTGCATCCTTCACAAAGCCAATAGTTACAACTGCAGCCATCTAATAACATGAAGATGAAAATAATTAAAAATATATACAGAGGATCAAACTTGTGTAGAAAAGAGATGTAATGAATTACATTTGTGTCCTTTGGAAGCCTATCAGCATCAGGCTGTGGTCGGTAGGTTATTTCCTGAGACAGCATCATGTCATTCACTATATTGTGGTGATCAACATCTTTTTTACGTAGAATAATCCGAAATCCAGGAGGAAGTCTCAGATAGAGAATAGAGGCATAACTCTGCCAGTCAACAAGGATAACATAACCATAGTCAGGTAATCTGCAGAAGGATAAAGACAATAAGCTTGTTAATCCAAGTTAGATACTTGCCCTTAATGAGTGCCTGTAGGTCAGGAAATGCTTTGAATTGGGAAACTCTGAAGCCATCTGTATTTTCTTCTCCTCTCGATTGACGCCTCTCAGCTGGATATCCTGCACTCATACAACAATGAGTAGAACATCCCTCAGGAAAAAAGAACATCTAGAGTTGATTAACAGATAGACCAAACTATAAAGAAATGGGAGGTTACTCATGTGATACGAACATGATCATCAGCATTGAAATCAAGTTCCAATAATCCTCCATCATCCTCCCAAAGATTGTATATTATTATGCGGGTCCCATGATCTGCCATCAGACTGAACTATAAGGTACAAAGACAACAGGTTAATTACAAATAGAAAAGCTAGTACTTCAGATATAAGCCATCATGTAAGAAATCCTTACTGCAAAATGAGCAGGAAAATTGATGAGGTTAGTGGTCTACCATGCACTCATAGATATCATGTCACACATATCATATAACTAGCATAACTGGAACAAAAAGAGAAAACAAGAATGAGAAAGTTTAAATTGGACAAGCGACAGAGAAAGAAGTTGTGCATCACAACAAGTAGATGAAATTTGCACTCTTGTGTTCAATCTTCCAATCCAGCTAGGAAGCCAGTATCTGAATTTGATTATCCATAGTATCAGCAAGATTCAAGGTGTCTGGTCATTGAAGTTAAGAGGTCATGAGGAATGCTATTTTGGCTGACATTCCTCCCACTTTATGCTCCTCAAAGTTTACAATGGAAGAACCACAATCTTCCACAAGTTCCCACATCATCAAGATGTTAAAATGACAAAATAGCTGAAAAACCTTAGTATCAAGCTTTCTATGCATGGACCAATAACAAGCAAATTAATTTAATAGAAGTATGAATGACGTATAAGTATGGAAATTAGAGTCCACAATACAAGAAGGTAAAGAAATATTTCAGGATTGATTTTGAGCAATTCAACTGCCAAAATTACCTGATGAAGAAGGTCAGTCTCACTTGAAAACGGAGACCATTGTACTATTGTCTCTACATTTATTTTCCATTCATCCACAGAGAGTCGTAATATTTTGTTCCATCCATGCCCTTCTTTCTCATAGTCAAGCTTTTCATATAGAACAAATCAAAGGTTAGAAATGCAGGACAATTAATATAAACCTGCACAGCAATCCTTCAAGAACTAAACACAAGCTGCATGTGTCAAACATAAAGATCCAGATTCTACAAACTGCAATCACTATACAGATACAAGTAAATGGTCAAAGAGAAGGGAAAAATTCAGACTAATTTGTGGCTAACCTAAATGCCACTGATTCAATTGGCATCCACATATCTAAGAACAGAATATAATATTGCTGAAGAACTCTATACAGGCATAAATCAAGCGACAGAAGCATATCACAGAATCACAGCAGGGGTGAAAAAATTCTTCAAGGCTGCAATCAAGAATACTATCAAATCATGCCCACAAGGCAGTGTTCCTACAATTATATTCTGGTGGAAGTTAATGCACAAAGTTATAAGCCAAGAACTTTGCTCCGGGTAACTAGCTTCCCATTCTTCAAAATCAAGGATTTAAATTGCAGAATACATCTATAATTGTGATCCGGACCATTTTTGCAAGTAGTTGTAATTGCATCCGCATCACCTGCAATTGTCGCAATAGATTGCAACCATAGCCCAACTATTTCTATAAAGCATTGAAATTTTTCGTAGGCGAGCCACAGTAACATTATGAAACAATAAGAAACAGGAATTAGATCACATATAATGATGTTCATATAGTCATTTAGTTATTACCATGGGAACCACAATATCTTCTTTCCCAGTGCCCCTCAAAAAGGTGTATGACAGCAATCCAATACTCTGTGTAGGCCTAAAAGCAACGCAAGATCATGTAGTAGCATTCAGTTGAACGAATAATAAAAATGGCCGAAAGGAGATGTAAAGCATAAGACTGATGCAAACAAAAGATAATAGATAATAAACTGAAAGTGAAAGCAAAGCCAATAGAAAAGTAGGATGGTAATAGGAACTGGCAAAGTTGTTCTTTTGTGACCATAAGGTTATAGATTTAAGTCACGGAAGCCTCTTTGTAAAAATACAAAGGTAAGGCTGAATATATTATAACCCTCCCTAGACTTCCGTAAAGCAGGGAGCCTTGTGTATTGGCTACATTGACTTTTTTTTTTCATCAAAAGATAATAAGTTATAGAAACACCAGTTGGTAATATCAATTGATTTCCTCTATACATAAGTACTATATCAATTAAGCACCTCCAAAATATTCTTCAAAAGGATTAAAGCTACAACAGAAATGCCTCATTGGAGGACTCTGTAATCAAGCCATTGCTTGTTTCAAGTTCCTAGAATTTTACAAGTACCACTTCCAGTCTATTAATTGTGAAAATAAAAAAAAGTTATAATTGTTAATCATACAGAGCAGAAACCTTTTTCCATCTTTTCCACAATATCTGGAGAATACTATGACATCTGCTCCCAGCCTCATGGTACTTGTCTTGAACCCATTGCCATCTGATGATGAGAGTAAACAAAATAAAAAACCTCAAAATAGGGAAATTAAAACTCAGAAAGAGCTACTCCACAATGATAGATCTTTACACTGCCCAATAGTGTTAGCTAATTTGCTTTTGGCAGAATACCCCAAAGACATGCAATGCCGCATTTTATCTGGATCCATACCACCTCCATTATCTGAAGAAAAATACAAAACCTATTTCAGAAAATAGAATAAGCTCTTGAAGAGCTGCTTGTAAATTGTAATAAGTATGGAAAATAGTGTCCACGGTGTTAGCAATAGAAATTTAGAACTTATAAAACTTCACCTTCTATCAACAGCATTTTGCTACCATCCTTCTTACTTGTAATCACGTCTATATTGACATACGTAGCTCCATTGCACACCTGAAATCAAATAAATAAACCATCATATAATCCCAAGAGAAATTTTCATCAGCAGCATAGTGATTTTCTCCAGAAGTAGTACCTCATCCAATGAATTGTCTAAAAGTTCAGCAAAAGCTGCAAATCAAAGCAATACGTACTTTAGAAACTAAAAACTCAAATCAACCAAGGTCAAACATCTTACTACCAATTACCAAATCATTCAATCTAAGAGATCAACTATAAATGTTTACCACCAAGCGCCCACTTATGACTTGTTGCATTTGAGTGTAGAAACTTTGGATGAACTCTGACATGATCCATGCCACCTATAGATTTTTTAAAAGTAAGAACGCACGCTCATTGAGTCATTAGACAATACAAACACAAATGCATGAGCTCAAAGCAAAACTAGAAGAAACCGATGAATTTCGAACACATAAATTGCAAGATAAAGAGTTGACAATTCTGTCATTAAGAACGACATCTTTTAAATTCCCATGCAAACGGAAAATCAGTTTCTTGGGATTTTGAAAGTAATAGTAAAAGGAGCAATTAATTTCCAAATTAAAAGATTACCGGAATTTAAACCCCAATCACCAGAAGGAGCACCCTCGTAGTCACCAGCTTTCCAAAACTGCTTACAGCTCTGGGTAGCCACAGTCACACTCCCATTCGCCGCAGATGTTGCGAGCGGAATCACCTCCGCCACCGTCGACGGCGGCGGAAGCGGAGCGAGAAACCCTACCGGAAACGCCACTCCAAATTCGTCCGACTTCCTTCTCGAGCCTCCGTCGCCGGTAAACGAGCCTCCTTCAAAGAAGCCACCGTCGAGAATCTCATCATCAGAGTCCGACTCGCTGGTGCTGCTGGTGCTGCTGTTATCACTAAGTTCGATGACATCGACGGATACTTTTGCATTGTTCGGAGCCGGCGTTTCCGACGCTTCTAGAATCTCCTCCTTAACACGAAAGTCCATAGCGCAAAAGAAATAGTCCAAAAATAGCAACTCAACGGTTATAGTCTAGCAAGTTTGAATAGCTAACTGCAGAAACCGTCTATTCTACGAAGCTCGATGGTCTAAAAGATTTCGCCGGCTAGAGTCCTCCGCAATTGGCGGTTTTCACCTTTTGAGCTCCGACGACGACCGTTAAACTAACGGCTTTGATGGAATAAAACGAAACCTAATATTATTATAAAGTTCATAATGAAACGAAAACAGTGCGTTTAATATTATATCTCAGTTTATTTTAACTAGTAAAAATAAAAAAATATTTAATATTAAAAATTTAGGATAAAATATAAAATAATAAATAATTTATTGTAAACCTTTCATCAAAATATTATTTTATTATTTTATATTTTATATTTTATTTCTTTCCAATAATAATTTTTGAATATTACATTTATTTTTATTTTATTTTATATCATTAAAAATTTTACATTTAAAATAAAAATTGAGAGGTAACTCACGTGACTTGCATTGCATTATTCGTGATACCATTTGCTAGTTTAGTCGTGTTCCATTGGAATATTATCTAAGCGGCAACGTTTTGGTGAAAGAAAAATCTAATGATTAAAAATATTATTAATTTTACGGTTTGTTTTATTTTAATAGCTCTTATTATTAAAAATTAATCAATTAAAAAATAGAGCTAATATTGGACATCACCCTCAACAAGAGCAACTTATCGGATAATACAAACCTTCTAATGGGTGGGTAAAATTAAATATGAACGAAGCATACAAACGATTCTTGTCCTCAGCTACAGTAGGTGGCTTTATATGTGATAGTGTAAGCAATTGGCTTGGAGGCTTCATCCATAATCTCAATTGGTGCTCTTCTGTGTCTGCAGAACTTTGGGAAGTATTTACCGAGCTCACGCTCACTTGAAATATAGGTTATTGCTAAATCGAACTCGAAGTATCTATATCGATGATCAATATCCTGTCTTCTTCGACTAACTGATCAATAGCTCTCAATCCTATTTACTCGGAACTGGATTGTTGTGCATTAACATATTTATCGAGAGAGCAACAGATATACCGATTAATTCACTAATTAAACAAGACTTTTTGCTTTAGGAATCACTTATTTTGATACTATACTCGTTGGGTGTCACTTTATCCTTTTAGAGGATATATTGGGAGTCTATTTCTTTAGACTAATCGTGTAATTTGTATCATGGAACTTTCCTTTTAGTAAAAAAAATGATTAATTAATTAATTATATAAATTAATAAGTTTTAAAATGTAAAATAAATCAATTAATTTTTATTTAATAATTTTTAATTTAATGTTAAATTAAGTACAAATATTTTAATACTTTTTAAATTTTTAAATTTTATTTAATTTTTAATCACTTTTATAAATGTGTAATTCTTGTTAAAACTGTTAAACCTTAAATTTTTTATACTTCGTGTTTAACTTACAATCTGGTTTTTAAAACATTGAAAAATCCCCGTTGGAGTTGAATTTTCTTCATTTTTGATCTTTTGACATTTCGCAATTTAGTCACAAATTTTAACGTTTTTAATTTATTAATTAACTTTTTAAAATTTTATCAATCAAATAAAATACTATATTTTGAAGAAGTGGATAATAAATAGACATTTTATTTAATTTGCATAAATTCTAAAAATTTAGGCATTAAATTGAAAATTTTTTAAAAATTGCAATAAATTAACAAAGTCTTAAAAGGCTAGACACGTTTAAATATATTATCCTTTAGAAATGTTAGATCTTTTATTATAATTTATTATTTTTTATATATACTTCACTAATGTATATGCCCATTCAGTGTGCTAGGACTCTTCGAATCGGTCATGTTTCACTCTTATCGGATTTGAGTTTATGTTTAAGTGATTTATTCTAAACATTTTTCTAGTTACCCTTATTGTCATTATTAATTTTTAATGATTTATTTGATTTTTCACTTTTTTATATTTAATTTATTATTTAGTTTATTACTTATTTTATATTTTATTTATTAAGTTATTATTTATTATTTATTTTTATTTAAGCCATTTGAAAATAATCTCTCTACTAGTTAAAGATAAAGATATATATTATTAGAACTCGTATACCAGCGAAATTTCTCAAAATTGAATAAAGTTTACATTTATTTTGATAAAAATTGTATGATCTCACTAATCATGAAAAATTAAGTCAATTTTGTTAAATATAAAGAATTAAATTATTTTTAATTGAATTGAAAATTCAAGAATAATATACTAAAGATTAAGATTAGAATGAAATCTACTAATTGTTTTCACATATCCAAAATCAAGTATGCCATGCCAAAACCTACATGGGTTTTGTTATTGATGTAAATATTGAATATTATTTTACAATATTTAAATTTTAATTATTAAAATTAAAATTGAAAAATATTTTAAATTTTAACTTAATAATTATCTCTTTTTTAAATAACCCACAGCATTGGAAAGCATGGCTTAACATGTAGAGTGGTATCCTTAATTTTGATTACTTATGGTAAGAATTAATTATTATGTGTAAAAATGGAGTCTGCATAAACAACATAGGACCACAACGGTTAGTCTCTGAAAACAAATAGGGCAATATTTTTTACCAATTTAGGTGATTCACATTTCCTTTAGGCCCTGTTTGGTTGCCATGGAATCTTGACTAGGAAAGTAATCTTTTTCTTGAAATTTTAATTATTACGTTTGGTTCGTTTTTTTGAACAGTTAGGAAAGAAACCTGTTAAAATTTAAAATGAAATGAGCCTTTTGTAAATTGAAAACAACAATAACTATAATGCAAAAATTTAAAATTTAAGGAAAGAGAAAGAATGACAGTCAGTTTATACTAGTTCAACTTATAACCAAGTCTACATTCAGTTCCCAAGTATTTAACTAGAATATTTTATTAAATTCTCCAAGCAGTAATTTGATGAACCTCTCTAAGCTCATAATTACATATTTTTTAAAGTTCTATAACCTTTCACACTAGTATTATTTAACTAATCTTTACAAGCTCTCAACAAATGAAAGTGGGTTTTGCTCAATACGAGCTTCAAATAATATCGATCTCTCTCAATAAAGGGTTTTTATTTTTTAAAGCACAAAGGGTTTGATAATGATATGACTTTCGAGAGTATTGATGCTACTAATAAATTTTAGGAAATTTGATGTCCTTTGTGAATGCAATAGCTCTTCCTTAAATAAGAGTTCTGTTAAGTTATCAATTTGTACTTATTTTGTATTTAATTCTTTTTAATATGTTGAAATTATTATTCAAAATTAATGAAATTATCTTATAATTGTTTACAGATGATTTTCAACACCTTAGAGACGAAATTGAATCAAAAAGATAAAAAAGAAACAAAGAAAACCCGAAATTTCAAGTCTGATAGCAATTCAGTCACTAAGTGTGGGCACGTCTAAGGATGAAATCAATCTGCAGATCTATTTTCAAGATTCAAAATTGAGATTTTCACAATCTTTAAAAATCATATTGCCATCTTATCAAGGGGATTGATCACCTGAAATTAGGGGATACGTTATCTGCTGAAAATCAAGGAAAGATCGAGAAGAAATCGAAAAAGCTTAAAAAGAGGGTGGAGTTACTGTTCACGTAGCCAGCATTAGGAGTAGTTTACGTTTTTCTGCAGAATTTTCTTCAGTTTTTCTATTTAGCCATAGATAGGAGTAGTTTTACAATTCTGTAGTCTTTTTCTTCTATTTTTCGTAGCACACTTTAGGAGTAGTTTCAGTTTTCTGCACTTTTCTTCTGATTTTTCTGGACAACCATAACTAGCTTTCAATTTATGCACTATTTCTTTAGGGATTTTCGGATTCTTTAGAGAAAGACTAGAGATGGGGACTTTGTGTTTGGCTATTACTTTATTTATTTTTACTTTTGTTATAAGTAGCTAAATTTCTCTTCTTGGTTGAGAGGAACCTTGTTATCATCTATTATGCGTGAGACATTTCAATAAAGTTTGTTTCATTGATGAACATTGAGTATCTTCTAAATTATTTTTCCAATTGAAGTGATTGATTTCTAGGTGCACAACTATGGATTGGTTCATTCAATAGCTAGATTAATGGAATATGACGTTCAGTTTCGTTAATCACAAGTAGCAATCAGGATTACTGTAGCACCCCCTTACAAACCAGGATGCCCAGAGGTCATTCCGGTACATATCCTATGATAAGGGCGAGCTACGTTCAATCACTACATTCACTTCATATGACATCATATCATTATTAACTTATAAACATAAATAAGAAAATCACAATATTTGTAAAACCAACTGTGCCTCATTTCATTTCTCAAAATTGAAAGTCTACATTGTGTCTTTCCAATCTTTACTACATGTACATTAACAAAACCTACTACAAAAGCTCTAAATGAAAGAGGAAAAAAATCAAATCTATCTAAGCCATTCCAAAAATCTCAACTGACCGACCTTTGAGCCATGACTTCTCTTGTCAACTCACAATCTACACAGCAATAGAGCCCATCAATAGCTAAAGTCGTCTCTCAGTCCTGAAAAGATAACGTTGCAATTTTGGTGAGTTTTGCGAACTCAATGAGGTAACCATCATCGATAATTCACTCATTTCATGCAACACAACTATTTCACAATTTGGCATTTCATATGAGTAACACGTTTTCACTTAAACATAAGCAATTCTGCATTTCATTCAATCAAACATACTTAACAAGATGCATATAAAATGCTTATGAGACATTTTTCCAATTATTACGTTGTTGTGACCGAGTGCCTGAACTGTCCCATATAGGGCTCATTAAACGTTGAGCCTAAGGCTCTGAATCACTTGTGAGCTCGAGGCTCAGTTTCACTCGTTGAGCTTTAAGCTCTAATCGGTGGCTACTCTGATCACAACTG
>JANSVB020000160.1:547332-561199 GCA_025504935.2 Erythroxylum haughtii | reverse complement strand
ATTGTTTAGTATACTTTAAATATTATTTAGCATAAATAATTTTATTATAAAATAAAATATAGTTAAAATTAATAAAAGTACTTTTTATTTTTATGTTATCAAACAGTATAAAATTCTTTTAAAAAAGCTATTTTTTTTAATTGACAGCCAAACAGTCAACTGACTTTTAGAAAAAGCTCTTATCAGAAAAGCTCAACTAATAAAAGCTCAACCAAACGGACCCTGAGACATAATTCTTATAAGCCAAAAAAAAAAAAACCTCAGGATACATTTAAGACTCAGGCATGAGCTCATCCTTATTTAAAACTAATAATTTACTTGTTTTCACTAATCGGAAACCAAGTATACAGTATCAAAATATTGAATATTATTTTACATTATTTAAAATTTAGTCCTTTGATATATAATTAAAATTGAAAATTATTTTAAATTTTAACTTTGTGCTTGCTCAATGATTTTCTCTCCCCCACGTGGCCCTAGTCTTCACGTCTCCTCTCTTTTCAATGGGCAGGGTCAAAACTTGGAAACAATCTTTACTTCTTTTTTTTTTTAACAAGGGGCAAAATGTCTGTCGACTCTAATTACAAAGTATCCACTCATTTCAAATTATCAAAAATAAAATAAAAATAAAAGTATATCTGAATTTATTATAAAATCTATACTGGAGTTTTGCAGTTTTATATTCTAAATTAGAACACAACTTTTTTGTTAGAGTTTTAACTTTTTTGTTAGAGTTTTCCGTGATTCTCTATTTTCTATCTGATGATGAGATTTCAGACAAGAATTGAGCGTATGTTTAATTTGGAGATTATAACCACTTATATTAGGGTAAAACCTTAATCTAATTTTTAGTTTGAGTTATCATAAAACTAGAAATTATAAATTCGATTTCTACACATATAAAGTCCATACTTAAAATAGATGCATGAAGCTCAAAATATCATAAATATATTAGACTATTTTAATTAAGTGGGCTCAACTTCATTTGATACATACAATTATACACATAAGCCCACATGTTTGATTTAAAAAAATCCTTACAAATTCATGATACCCTAAAGGAAGGCTTAAAGCAAAATTAGTCATCCAATCAACGACAGAGTTTCTTTCACGGTAGATGTGTAGACATTTCAGTTCCTAATCCTTATGGAGTAGCATTTTGAGTTTGGAGATCAAGGTCCAGTTGCAGTGGATATACGGAGGATCCTCCTTAAGAAGTTTGATAACTTGTGTACCGTCAACTTCCAATAAAACTCGTCATTCGTCAAAAAACCAAGCCAACTCTAATACTTTTAGGGCCCTCCAAAGTTCTGATGCCAACAACATGTAGTTGCCAATCTGATAGGCGAAGTCAATCTTCTATTCGCTACGGTCATTCCTTAACACGCCCCTGCTAAAGCTAATCCACAGGAAGTCTTGATAGCTCCATCAGTGTTAATCATACACCATCCCATTAATGGTGGACTCCATCCAATATTGGCATTTGGGAAAGAGGTTTGTGGGTTGGTAATGAGCGTGAGTGTATTTCCCTGTTGAATGGCCCTAACCTGGGCCATAATGACCTCCACGCGAGAAGCCGGTGGGAGGTCCGTAAATATTTGCTAATTTCTTCAATTCCAGATGAACCAACAAGTAATGTCAAAAAAATATATTCCAATCCATCCTATAAACTAGTGTCCTTTGCATGGAGAAGTTAGCAGTCAATCAGAAAAAATAGTCGGTTGAGGTAAAATCATACTAGTGTCATTGAGGCACGAATGTGTGCCACACTGTGCGAGCAGTAAAGTCAATCTTTTCTTTAGTTGCCTCCCACATTTAACTGTTAGAGTTGATACTAAGACGAGTTTGGTCTTAATCATAATTTTCTTAGTTCATTTTGAATTGGGTTTTACGGCGGCGGGTTGTGGTTAAAACCTCAGTATCACGAACTTTCTCCAAGTTCGTTGCTGTTACAGCCGTCTTCAAACTCCATGCTCTCCTCTATCTGTGGGCCAAACCCTAGAACACCAGATTAATTAATGCCGTGATTCATTTAATCATTCAGCTTTTGACTTGCGCACGCCTGTTTGAGTTAGTGTAGCTAATCGATCAACCATAACACTATTTTATGGATGGTGGTCTACTCTTGACTTGAGCCACATAGTAATCACGTGTCTTGTGTGAGATTTTGTAATGTTAAAGAAAGAAGCCGCCTCCTATGGAATCTAACAATCAAATTTAGTGTAATATTCCTTCTAATATTTTTTTATACGGACAAATTTAATGTTATCAAAATGGATCAAAAATTAAATCAATAAAATAATAATTTAAGGTTTAAAAGATTCAACCAAAATTAGACGGTTATAAAATTAATTAAAGATTAAATAAATTTTAAAATTTTAAAATATGATTAAAAGAGATTGTCGATACTTAACAAATAATTGAAAGTTTAATAGAAAAATATATTATTAAATGAAAATAAATTGATTTATTTTAGTTTATAAAAATTTATTAATATACAAAAATTATTCAATTGATTAATAAATTGATCTTTTTAGCAACAAAGTTTAATAAAATAAATCGAACCGAAAAGTTAAAATCTGAACTGAAAAATTAAATAGATCAAGTTTTTATGATTAAATCAGCTAAACTGGTTGAAACTTACTAATATTATCTTTCGGTGAGTTCAATTCAACTAACACTTACAAAATTTTACTATAATTAATTTCACTCATCAAAATTAAAATAAATTACAGTCTCTTCAAATCCAAAATCATCTTAGATAAAGAGACTTTACATAAACCACCTCTTATGATCTATTCCTTCAAGTTTTACATTAGACTGATGAATCAAAAATTAGAATAAATGTTATTAGAAATACAAAGTATAGTATTTATTATGCTTATAATAATAATTACAAATTAGAGGACATAGAATTACGATTTAATCAGAAATTATCAGATGAATTAATTATTTTCAGAAAATTTTAAAGAAAATTAGAAATTTTATATCCTAAAGCTGCCATAAAGGCTATTTTCTTGTTCCACTCATCCTACCAACGCATGCACTAGACAAAATTATGAGGATCAAGAGCTAAGGTTGCCACTATCTTTAAACAAATGCAACCACATTTGACATACTTGTGACCATGTAAAGTGATCTAAGCTCATTGGATCAATTGGTAATGTTTCAATGATGAATTTATATGGGGAAGGCATTGGCTTGTGTAGTATGAGAGCTACAGGAAGAGATTTGATTAACATTACTTTGGAATCAAAGAGTTATACTTTTTTTAATAATGATTAATTTCTCAGAATTCTTGGAATTTGACAATTCAATATATCTTGATTAACATTACTTTGGAATCAAAGAGTTATACTTTTTTTAATAATGATTAATTTCTCAGAACTCTTGGAGTTTGACAATTCAATATATCTTTCGTCTTCCCAATCATCAAGTTGTTAAAATCCCAATTTATACACATAAAAATGACATCGATTTTAAAAATTATACGAGTTATTGATATTTTCAAAAGTTAATATGCCAAAATACGGACGGTCTAGTAAATTTAATCTTTAATTGGATAAAATCCTAAAAGTTTAACCATATTTAATACTTTAAAATTAAATTAGTTATGTATTTGTGAATTTTTAATGCAGAGGAGAGTTTAAAAGCCTATTCATCTTTATATGAAATTAGAGAGTGGTAATATTTTATTGTAATTAATGATTAGGTTGTTGAAGTTTAGCTCTTTAATTTTGATTAGAACTTGCCATTTAGGGAAAGATCATAATCAACATGAAACACCACCTGAGTAATACAAATCAAGTTTGGCAAGTAAAGAACATGAATCTGATCAAGGACTTCCTCTAGAAAAAGCAAAAGCATGTCTTATTGTCTTTTGACTTTTTAACTTATTATAATTTTATTTCTCAAAAAACAAACTTATTATAATTTTAATAAAATTATAATATAATATTCTGAAAAGTAAAATTATAATATAATTAGGTGTTATAAAATAACAAATTTTATATGATTATTTTAACTTAATTTTAATATTTGTTCTTATAAATTGTAATGTTACAAGATAATTTAAGTAATTTCAAGTAATCATTAAAAATAAACTGATCTGACTAATTTAATTATAAAAATTATAAACCGACTAATTCTTCAATTTGGTTTACCTTCATAACTTTTATTATAAAATTAAGTCAATCAGTTTATTAATTAATCTATCAAATTTTAAAAATAATTGATTTTTATAAATCAAGATAAATCATTTGGTTTTTATTTAAATTTCTTTCTTAAACTTCAATTTCTTTGATTAACAATGATAGTCTTTTTCTTAAATCTTATTTTAAATTTTTTAGTATGTATATCGGTTTTATGATTGTCGGTTGAATTTTTAAACCTTAAATATCTTATCTTACATATTAATGTCCGGTTTGACTTTTTAGATATTAATTTAAAATAATATTTATTTAAAAAATAAGTAATTAAAAACAAAAAGCATCTTCTCGAGCTAAAAGAACCCAACTCCACCAAAAGACAAACCAAACTGCATATATATTCATCAAGTTGAGACTTGAGAGGCCAAGGTCGAAGAGTTGTAGGGAAATGGGGAAGTGCAGAACCAACCATCCCTTGTTAGCCCCTTCCCTAGATGTTATAAATATGTATGATTACTAAGTGTGATCGCTCTCCTCAGCAATGTCAACAAATGATCCTATCGTGCCCACTTTCAATCACGTAAAGTCAAAGGGTTTGAAAGTGGTTTTCTGGACAGGACCATCTCTATCTAGATTAAGTTGACAGTTTAATTATTAAGATTTAATACAATTTTAATTTCACTTAATTTTTACAGTTCTATTAATATTTTTAAAATCTTAAGATATAATATACTATTTAAAAAAACGTTAGAGTGTAATTTATACTTTAATCTTTTTTATTTATTAATAAAATATATAAATACTTTAAGTTATATGTTAATAAATAAACAGACCTCCACTGTCAACTTCGGAGAACTTTAGAAAAATGTTCACATTTGCGACTTAACCTCTGACCTAGAAATTAAGATTGGAGGCTTAAAGTATTAAAAAACGGCGATTTCGTTGGTGTTTTGACTTTGGATAGTCGACAGGGGACCATAAAGAAAGCCTTTTGAGGAGATGCCATAGTGACGAGGAGGTTAAGATTAACTAAAATTAAGGATCAGACATCCTGTTTTGGTTACAGTGTTCCTGTATAAAATTAACAATGGAGTTGGAGAGAGTGCGTGAGTTCCGATGATGGAGAAGACGGCGATTACGTCCGGTCTGCGCATAAGCTGACGTAAAACGTACAAGATTCCAACAGGGAGAGTTAGTAAATGCTAATTAAGTTGATAATAATAAATTAGATTATGGTATCTGAAAAAAAGCATGTGTTTACCAACTTGGCCGACATGACATGATGTTGTTGGTCGGAAATTTGGCAAGGGGTAGTTCAATTCTTGGACTCATTTTCTTTTTTAATGATCAACTGGACTATCCGTATAAGCGGGTGGTTCAATCCTAAACTCTTAGCTCGGACTTGGACTCTATTAAATTTTGAGTAATCCGTTGAAACAAGTTAGACATAATTAAATCCGTTTTTAAAAATTTTAAAAATAAAAATATTAATTTATTCAAAAAATTTAAAAATTGGGCCTAACTATATTAGGCAACCAGAGTTCAGATTTGATTCAAAATTTAACTTTTCTAAATCTTGTGCTTAATTTAAAACTCAATTAATTCAGATCGAATATGTTAATTTTAAATCGAAATAGGTTAAGTCGGTCGATTTTTTACTAAGCCTAGTTATTAGAAATTAGAGTTCTTAATGTTCATCTTCAACAAAAATCCCTTGACTGTTTTGGATTACTTGGTATTATAGGTTCAAGTTTATTTTATGTTAAAAATTTGTTAACGACTCACTTAAATTTGAATTATTCGTTTGACTTAAACTAATAATTTGTCAATTGAATGTATCGGGTATATGCATAAATTAATTTTTAAATACTTTCAATTTTAATTTAACCCACCGGTAATTATTTAATGGGATTATAAGAGGAAATTGAGATTTTAGGGATGCTCTTGAATTTACTTCATGATGTTTTATTTTAGATATATTTTTTTATTTATAAATTGATACAAACAAAATGTTGCATTATCTATATTAAAATTTATAACTGTTGGCTTATGTCGGAATTTTGTAAATGCTTCAAGCTCGAACATTTTGCTTCTTAGTGAACTATGAAACAAGACATAAAGATACATAGATTTGGTAGGAAGTTCGAGGAAGTTAAAAGGGGTGTCTGTTAGATAGTGTTTAAGCTATATTTTAGCTTATTAAAGAGTATGAATTGTTTGATTATATCAAACAAATATTATATTTGGTTGGTTAGAAACTGGTTGGATTGATTAATCCAACCTAACAAGTTATTTTTTGAAAAGCTACTCCAAATAGCTTTTCAACCTATCAGCTAATAAAAGTCTTACTCAAAGATAGTCGTGTCTTTAAACTCATTTGTCATTTTAAGGAACCAATAGTCCTTAAGTTTTTAACTTTGAAAAGAGAAAGTTATGATTCGTGTGTAGATCTTCTAGAATCTACTCAAGTCGTTTTTTTCAAATACCTAAAAATAATACACTTGTCAATTAAGAGTATTATTTTTAGAATTATTATTATTGTTGTTGTTGTTATTATTTGCTATTATATATTTCATGTTTTTATTAGAGTTATAAACTTAATTTATGTAAAATTAAATATCTAAGACTTAAATTCTTATAAAAAATTCAACGAAATAATATTCATTTTTTTATATTTTTTAAGTTATGTCTTTATTGGTTATTTTACACATAAACAACTAAAATATTTAATTTTATCAAATATTTTTAATAAGCAACTGATGTTATTTGCTAGTTAAATCAGATATTATAATAAATTATCAGTTAACAACTAATAAAATCAATTAACGGGCAGATGCAAAACTAATTGCCAAATAACATCAAAATATCGTAATGAAAGTAGGAACCACTTATTTTTTGATTGTGCGTATTTTAAAGCCGTGTGGAGTAGGATAGTGCATTTGTTAGGCACTTTGAATGTTGTATTTGACTGGAGTGCTGTTTTGCAAGAGGTTATTCGTCAATCCCAACCAAGTAGGCAGGATGACTTCTTTATTAGGGCTTTGTTTCAATTGACCCTTTATCACATTTGGCAAGAGCGGAACAAGCGCATTTATCAGTAAGTCGAGCAGAGTAAGTATGAGCTTGCTTGATTCTGGAGACCCTCCTTGTGTTCTGGGAAGCAGGATTCTCTATGTCTAACTATCAGGACGCTTTAATTTTTGTGATTCTATGATTGGTCTGTTGTTTTTGTGATCTTTGGTAGTAGGGGTTGGTTCCCCTTTTCTCCTTTGCAGGCTGTAATATATTGTTCATTGTAGCCTCCTCAGGTTTTGGTAATATATTCTTTCTTAAAATCTCAAAAAAAAAAACATCAAAATATCGTAAGCTATAATATAATAATACGTAACCCCATTTCAATTCAAAGGGTGACCTCAGCTTCCTAGCACTTGGCAGGAAACATTCAGAAAGACGAATGGAAGTCCATTTACTGCATTTAAAGACACTCAAGATTCAACCAAAGTGCACCATCAATAGTCCCTTTCCACTATACCCTCATTTTCAAAATAATCCAACTACTGAAAGTGCATGTGCTGTCGAGGGCGACATTCGGCTCTTTCAGCTCGTTTTGGGGGAAAAAAACAATTTTATAATATTTTTTCCTTTTATATAAATAAGGACAAAAACTAAAAAATTAAACCAATTATTTTTAATTATATTTACCTCAATTATTTTATTAATTAGGATGTTGGTTTTATAAATTAAAATAAATAAATAAATTTTTGTTTAATACTTTTGTTCTTTAATAACAAAGATAATATCCGAAAGGTCAAAAATATTACTTAATTTTAAATTAAGTTATGATTTAATTATACATTAATAAATATTAAATTTTAATAAAGTATTTCATTTTTGTTCTATTTTACTCATTTCATAATTTCTATTTTTACTATAAACCATCATCACCATACCCAGTTCAAAGTTCCGTAATGAAGCGAAATCTAGGGAGGTCTAATAGTACGTCACCTTACTCTTACATAATAAAGAGGCTGTTTCCGGTAGACTCATATACAAATGTGACAGGAAAATAATGATGCAAGTTAAAAAAATAAATAAGTAAAAACGGCGCACAAAATATTTAAGTAAATAAAATTACAATAAATACATAAGGATAATAATAATAATAATAATACTAAAACAATAATAATAGAAAAACTACAACAATAATAATAATAATGATAAAACTACTACTAGTAATAAACTCAATAAAAGGTTAATAATAAAAAAAGTAATACTAACTGAAGGATGACAATGAGAGTGCCAAGAAAGAGGAAGAGCAACATAGAAAAACTTACTTGTTATCTCGATAAGAGTTATCTCAAGAACCAACCCTCTTGGACGAAGAGAGTTATCTGTGGACTTTTCTGTATATATTTTGTTCATTTATTTAATTTTTTCTCTGATTTATAAAAAAAAACAAGCAAAAATAACAACTACAATAAGAGCTAGTAGAAGAGCGATTTTGAGAGTGAATCCTAAGTAAAAATCCAAACAAAAAAATGAATTAGATCACTTCATCCTAAGATTCATTTAATCTCAACTAAACTTTAAACTTTAAACATGTTATTTTATTGTTGCTAATCTTATCTTATTGAGTTATTGTCCACTTGGGCAGGCGTTAAATCATGCAAGAGACCAAGTGGTCCTCCCCATTCTTGTCTTGCTTAGGTTATGTTGGACCAAGTGTATTCAAAATCATGGAGCTCGGAGTTGACATTGCACACATGTTTTATCTTCTATCATTTCCTTTTTCTTTCCCATGCACATGTTCTCATGTACACATTATAAACTACAATTTCGTTTTCCTTCAAAAGATTGTTTTATTAAACTCTAATTTTTAGTAGTTAAAATGCACCCAAAGTTTTTGATCTATACAGGTGGCTTGGTAAGATAATCGAATCTAATTAATAGAATTAAATCGGTCTAGCCGATTCACTCGTTAAAATCTTAAATCATTCAATTGCCTTTTTTCTTTAATTTATATCGTAATTGATTTTTTTTCATTTTAGCGATTAAAAAATAGCAATTTTAATACTATATTCTGCCTATAAATAGCAATTAAATTGAACTTATTATTGAGTTTTGATCGCTAATTAGTAATTCCTTGATTAGTTCATCTAAAAACACATAATTTATATGTTATTACATTATCCAAAAAATAATTACATCTTTCACTAATATAAAAAAATTACAAACTTTAATATAAAATGTACTTATTATATATATATATATATATATAATTTTTATTTATAAAAAATATCATCTTATATGATAATTACATATATCATCTTATTATATATAATAAATTTATATTTATCAAACTATGGTTATGTATAAATATAAGAAGATAGGACATAGGAGCCTCTCCTACGTGAAGATTTCCCAAGTTGTAAACGTATTTCTACGTCAATGCGTATCTATTAGGGAGAGGTTCATGTAACACAGCCTCCATCTTTATCTTCTTCCTCGAACCAAGAGGACCTGTCTCTATATATCTCTGTTCGTCCTCCTCTCTCTAAAACCTTTAAAACTTCTTCTTTCATCTTCTTGACATAAACCCTATAAGGGTATTGGTCTCTGTTTCAGTCTCGTGGAATAGAATCAATGGATATCCTAAAGGGTAGATGGAAACAAAACCTGTTTCGTAGAATATGGGATAGGTGTCGTTCAATGGGTGCAAGTCGCTGCAAGAAATGTCCAACAGCAACTATGAAGAGGAGCAACACATGGCACCGTACAGATAGGTCAACAATAGAGGAAGATGATCATCATCATCAACAACAACACTGTTGTTGCAGGAGGAATAATAAGAATATGATTCAGGTAGCTCCAGAGGGTTGTTTCTCAGTCTACGTAGGACCCCAGAAACAAAGGTTTGTTGTGAAGACCAAGTTCGCAAGCCACCCTCTGTTCAAGATGTTGCTTGAAGACGCTGAATTAGAGTACGGCTTCAACAGCGAAGGTCCTTTGCTGCTTCCCTGCGACGTTGATTTGTTCTACAAAATCCTGGCCGAGATGGACAACTCCGACGAGGAGGTTAGTTCTCCAATTGGGTGCTCGTCGTTTGTCATGTGCAGTCCTCGGCGGGCGAGTTTCGAGTTGATCAGCAACAAGAGTTGTGGAGCCTATCGGATTCTTCCTCCTTCTCCTTTGCTTAAGTTAAACAAGTTCTAATAATTCATTTGTTAACATATCTGTATAGCTTAAGTCTCTTAATTGGATGCATCAGAAAATAATTGTAGATAAGATTAGTATTGTACTCAAATTATGAAATCTAATCAAAAAATTACTACTTGCTCTTTAAAAACATCCAAATTAATTACTTAATGAATTAAACAACGAATTCAACTTCAGCAATTCTTCGACCCCAACTCTTCACCTCTAAAAGTTAATCAAATATTTTAATAATTTCTTCAGTATGGTTGATTGATTATTTTGTTAGATTTACTCAAGGATCTATGTAAAGATCTAATCTATCAATCTCATTATTAAGTGATTTATCATAATTATGATCTTATTTTTTGTAATCACTTACAAGTATAATATAATTTACAATTGACAATATCCAAAGTCAAGCCATGATGAAATGTTAAATATATAACTGGATAGGTTGTTAATCTTGAGTCAGGTTGCGTCAGGTTTTGGATTCACCCCTAATAAGTTTAAGAGGCTTGATACTGCCTTCCCTGCATCATTCTGTAGTCTTACCCAGAATGTAGATAAGCTGATGACTTTCCTTTTCTTAAATATTCTGATTCACTCTTTTATATGCTTAAACTAAAGTGTTATCTTATTATTACTTGACTTTTGGTGAGGGGAAAGTGATTTAAGCTTACTGATTCTAATCTTAATTGACAGAGAAGGAAGGTATAAAGTAAAGAGATACAAAAATGGAAAATGAATATGAATATCTTTTAAGTGTTTGAATGTCCTATGCTTGAGTTGCATTGAGTTAACTCTTTAAGATATTTGGGTACTAGAGATTATTGATCGAGGGTCAAGATCATTTTGGAATTCTTAATGGTTGTTTAGATCAATCTCATCATTTAGTTTACCAAATAATTCATTTAAATTACATTTTTTAGGACTTATTAGTTTTCTACAAGTTTTCTAGTACATGACTATATGTTATTTTATTATAAAGAAAAGAGTTAGGTTTTAAATGTAACTAAAGCTTTGAATCTTCATTTTTAAAGAACACGCACAAAATTATAGTAATGAGTTTAGTCAACCCACTTTGCATAAAAGCTAGAAACATAAGTATGATTGACAATTAAAGCTAGGTTCGGCCAGGTTTTAACCTAAATTTAATAAATTAAATTCGAGTTAAACGAATTTACTTTAAATTTAATTTTGATAGGTTATCATGAAGCCTAATTGAAATTACTTGTTCTCACTAAAATAAAATTGTTTAGATATAGTTATTCAAAATAATGTTGTTTTGATATATAAATTTAAGAAATTTAAAACTAAAATAAAGTTATTTTGTGACAATTATGAATTGAATCAGTCTCGGGTCACTAAGACTAAGTTGAGCCTGCAACTGATTCAGTTTACCCAATGTCATCATCTTTGGTACAAATCAAGACATTAAAAATAAAGGGGAGTTAATCCTAAAAGATTAAAAATAAATTTCATTTTAAAATAAAAAATTTACTCAATTTTAAAATATTAATAAGAAATGCATAAAAATATTAAGTATTTAAAATTTAATTTCTTGCAAATATTGTCCTCATTAATTGATATTACTAACGTAAAAGTCACACAAATTATGTCAATTTATATTAAACAATATATGAAATTTTAATAAATAAAATTTTTGATAAACTACAAAGTATAAATTAAATAATTTATTAATTTCTTTATTGTTTATTTTAATTAAGCATATAAAAATTTTCACTTATATAATAATGTAAATAGATTCAATTTATGTAATGTTGTACCTCAGCATTTAAATATTTTAAATATTTAATTAAAATTTTCTATTTTAATAAAATAAAATAAATATTTTGAATGTAAATTGCCTCATGAGAGTGTCGGAAGCTTCAAAGTGGGTTTGAACAATACGAGATTGCATTCCAAGAAGGATCAGCCTAACGGTACATTGGTAGTTGTAGCAACCGGTCCAACTTGTTCAAATAAGGTAGTCACAAGGTTGGTCGTCCGCTAAATGTTGCAAGTTTATGTTTACTTTTACCATTTTAATGTTTAGCTAGTCATGTCCTGTCCTGTGTGGTAGGTGCCCACAATCGTGGGAGCTTCCCAGAATAGTGGGAACTTTGTCGATCTGAGATCTGACAGATATCATTGTCTCAACCACGAAGGTTAAATGCTCCAGTTGAATGCTTTACATGCACCATAAAAGCGTTATCTTGGTCTCATTCTTCTATTCCAACTATGTTGCTGTCTCATTTATTTACTTATTTATCGATAATTTCGATCTCTCACCACCAATTGATCCAGAAGCAACCATCTCATTTGTTGCTTTCTTAAGAATCGTTTTAAGGACCTAAATAGTGGCTGCCATTATTGAGCAACTGTAATGCATCTGTGCAAAAACATTGTCCAAGACCTGCAATAAAGGAAGTAAGAAGACAAGGAGTTGTAGTTTCCGTTGAGTTTGAAAGTTCATTGTCATGTTTATACGGCATTCTCATAAACTTGAGAGATTGGAAATTTGAGCTTTGAACTGTTGCAGTACATTCAGTTCCTTAATTTTGGTCTTTAATCCGATGAATATAATAGAACGAAATTGAAAAGATTAAGGTAAGAGCTAAAATTTGCATCCAGGCTTTTAAATTGCAAATTATAATTAGCTGTACCTAAACCATTGTTCGTAATTTACTGGATGAGCATTTCGCCCACATGATTAAATGCCACCTGCGCTGGCATGCCATTATGACGGCAGATGGCCACTAAGTTATGGCTTACACCTTCTTTCTGTATCCCTTTGTGAGTCGTGCGTGATAGAGCTTGTATTGGCAGGTAGAAAACTAACCTCTTCCTTGCAGTATGAAAGTATGTCATTTTGCCTGGGATATATTAGTTCGGTCAGATGTGGAGGTTTGGGGCAGCATACAGTAATACGAGGTCAGTACCGATCCTCTCTATTTCTTGGATGCTCTTGCATTCAAAAACATGATCTGGGATGTCTAGTTTGTGGGCATATCTGCAATATCCCTGGAGTTAGTGTTGATCGCAGGTCAGCAGAAGTGATAACATACTCTACTAAGGCGAAGAGGGGCGAAACGCCTGCAGACTGTCTGCGCAGAGAGAGCATCTCTTCAAGCGAGGGCAATTCACCCTTGGAGCATGAGCGTACTTGGGCCAAGCATCCGGTGCAGTAGTCATTCATGGCACGTGCAAACCTGCGACGAATTCCTTAGACAACGTTAGCAGATGTCCTAGAGTATGTGGGAAGTTCAGCGCTACATACCGATAGGTTGAGCCTACAATACCGTTAGACGTCAATGAGAACTCCCAGGACAGTATGATGATCAACGTACCTGAGTGATTCGATGCCATACTGAGTTGTGCACCTGTACTATGGGGTAGTCTGAGAGCACTGGTCTCTGCCCAGTTTCGTCGGCCATGCCTGCTCGCAAATCCTCAACAAGCACTTGGGCCCGTTCCGGATCATCCTTGAGGCTTCCATTATCGAAGACTAAAATCAAAGCTCA
>JANSVB020000160.1:489778-500812 GCA_025504935.2 Erythroxylum haughtii | reverse complement strand
GGTCCATCTAATGCACATCTTTCATCTTTAATCTAATGAATGCAAATAGGTTACAGGCCCGAAAGTTGGACACTTTGTTCTCATATAGTATTATATTTCATATCGTCTGCATTCAAAAAATATAAAAAGACATAATAACATTTATTATTTTTTAATTAAGGGATAATAAATTAAGTAATTCCAAAATCCTTTTTAAAGTCTTTATTTAATATTTAACTTTTAAAATCAAGTATTTAAAATTTAAAAAATAAAATAATTTTATATTCCGTTAATACATTAAGGTTTGTTATAAGAGGTTTAAAAAAATCATGTTATCTAGTCTTCTAAAAGTCAAATTTTATATTACTATGTCAATTATATCAATAAAATAAAAATATTAATAAAATCAATGTTTTAAATTGAGTTATTTGTTTTTTTAAGAATTATGATACTCAATTAATAATTTTAAAAAATTGAATAATAACATGAAAATCTAATAATTTTATTTAAAAACAACCTCTTTTTTTTTAATAAGGAAGAAAAACAAAACACATTACATGGTAATTCTCGGGTGACAGACCCCCGACTCATCCTTTAAGAGGATAGGTATGCATCCGCTAGCTGGGTACTTAAGAGTGGTGATCCCGAAATAGAACTGTTCTGCAAAATTTGTAAGTCAGTCCGCACATCGATTATCCTCACGATAAATATGCCTAATTACAACAACCCAGTTTCAAGATAGCAGTTCTTGAATGCCCAATACTAACGAATGTGAGGAGACAGTCCTCGCCTGCAGAGAAGAGAACATATCGGTCACTATGCGCGAATCCACTTCTAAGACAATATGCCGATATCCCAAAGACCATGCTAGCTTGAGGCCCGAAAATATCCCCCAATATTCTGCCATTAATAGGGAACACCCGCCAACATTCTGGATGAAGCCTCCCAACCAAGCGTCAGAACTGTTGGGCAGTACTCCTCTTGTTGAGGTTGAAGTGTTGGAGCCTTTGGAGGCGTCATCTGTATTTAACTTCACTCAGCCCTGAATAGGCTTGCTCCATCCTACAAGTAGTGCCCATCGTGTGCCATTGCTCAATTGTGCTCTTTGCTGCCAGACTGCAGCCATATGAATGTGTTGAACGTATTCCAGAACTAGCTGCTTTGGAGAAATTGGCCGGGATAATAGATTAAGGCTGTAAACTAATAAACTTATGATAAGGGTCTAAGTCTCTAGTGGCATTCCTAAGTATAATAATCTATAGCAAGTCAAGGATTAATTGGTACATAAGTATGTGTTTACACAACTCTGGACATGCCTACTCTCGTCATAATACCAACACAAAAGGGCAACACCATGTGCCGATAACCTTGGGAAAGTGTGATAATATAAGAATCTGTCTGTCTACTATAATTTGAGTTCTACCGAGCCCACTCTCATGAACTGAATCCGCATTTTGTACGGGCAAATTTGTCAGGATGCTCGAGAAGTTACTCTATGTTGATCATTGCACTTTATTCTTCTTCTTCTTGTATAATGACTTGCTTTCTTGTGCAAATATCATAATTTCCTACCAAGAATCGAGTCAAATCGGATAGTCATTTTGCTTGCCGATTATATATTATGACTAACTTATCAAACAAATTAATAATTTGTTTATAAATATTTTTAGAAGTATTTGACCCCTTTAATCACAATAAGTGCCGAAATATATTTATTTATTTATGGATAATTTAAAATTTTTAATCCTTAAAATTATTGTTTTTTTGTTTTTAATTTTTTATAAGAGGTAAACTAATTAAATATCAATAATAACTCGACTCTATTCTTAAATTTAATTCAAACTAATTAATCTCGACTTAAATTAATAATTTATTATCATATTTAATTACTAATATGAATCATGTTTAATTAATTTCGTTCAATTTTTTTTGGTGAATTGAAAATAGAAACAGAAAAGACAAAAAGGCCTAAGGCTTTAGAAAATAAACAAAACAAGTATCATTTTGTAAAAGTTGACGAATCCTTGGCACACATGACTCTCTCACACAAGCCAATGATGCAAAGAAGAAGATCCTTATTTTGCCAAGAAGTCATCACACTGATTTCCTTCCCTGAAAGTATGACTAATACAGCAAACTCAATCCATTTACGAAAGACACCTAATGTCTTCAACGATGACCAAACAAGGATGATAGTGTGGACAATTTCCAAAGACTAGATTAATAGCTTCAAGAGAGTTTGATTCTGTAAGGACCCTCCTAAAGTCACCTTCATATGTTAGAGAGATTCCATAAAATATGACTTGAAGCTCAGCCAACATATTAGTTGTCAGACTAAGATAGTCTAAAAAATTGACAATTTAACGCCTAAACTCATCCCTTAACAAACCACCAAGACTTGCATTGCCTGGATTTCCTAAAGAGCTACCATCCACATTAAGCTTAACAAAGTCAGGATGAGGGACTTTCCGAGAGACCCATTAACTTTGTTTTTCTATGTTATTAGTATCACTTATACAACCACGAATACACTCATGAACAAGTTTCAAATACTAACGTTGTTGGCTAAATAAGAGCATAATCTCATGTTGAAGAAGCTCCTTAATTATAGCAAACCAAATAATCTAAGCTTCAATAACAAATTTGATAACATTTTCAAGAGGACAGCTGCTGTCAAGCACATGAGAAACAATCAAAGCATCAATATTATGATAGAAAAAAGAAGCATTCATATCACTAAAATTAACATTTCAGACCTGCTTCACCCATAAACAGTCACGTAAGACATGAAGGTTGCTCTCTCAACCCTTACCATAACGAAGACAAAAAGGAGACGTGTACCAGCTTGAATTTATGAATTGAGTTATAACATCATGTAAAGAGTATATTTGATTGATATAAGCTGAATATTGGTGTCGTATGTGTATGATTATTATTTTTAATTAAAATTTAATAGAAGGATACTAAAAAATTAAAAATTATGTTTTTTTTTAAGTAAGAGATTTTTTTAAAATTAAATTATAGGAAAAATTGTCTTTTAAAATTTCTTTAAAATGTTTGGCGACCTATTTTCTCTTGACATTCGTAGGTCACACTCACAGGATTTTGTTCCAATCTAAAGCTCATCTTAGTTTTCGTGCCGTTTCAGTTACTGTCAACTGTTTTAACAGAAACCTTTTCTTGTGCTAGTCGATCCATAGGGTTCTGTAGCAGTAAAATTTGGACCTGAGCTAACGTCGTTTTTTATGCCCAATAAAGGTTAAAATAGGATATTAGGCATAGAAGATCTAAATCCGAAAATATTACATAGGATCTTACACTAATTATTTATCAAAATTATTTAAACATAATTTATTATTAAAAGGGTTAATTCTAAAAAAATCAAAATAATACTCAATTTTATAATGTTAACCAGAATTTAAAAAAAATGGTACTAAAATGTTATAACTTTCAATTTTCGGTAAAAAAGTTTAGTATTAAAATTTTCTTAATACTAATCGTAACATTAAATTAATCTTTTTGTCACATATTGTATTTGTGTCAAGAATAATTTTATTATCTAAAAAGTTAAAAGCATCAAAACTCTAAAATAAGTTTTGATATTTTAAATAATAAAACTTATACATAACAAAAATATAATATATGGCAATCACGTAACAAAAATATTGCTGTGACGTGGTTTGCCGCATTATCCACATTGATATAAAACTTAATGTCAAACTGTTTTCATTAAAAGTTAGAAAATTGGAACATTGTAGTTTCACTTTTAAAGTTTAAGCAATTATTACAAAATTGAGTAAAATTTAAGATTTTTTATAATCAATATTTCATTTAAAAATGTTATAACTAAAATTTCACTTATTTATTACTCAAAATCACATATCAAATTGTTAAAATAAGTCAGCAACAATTTGGCAAAAATTATTTGAACATTTTTAAAAGTATAAAATATTTTAAAATAAATTAAGATTAAAAAGTATTTAAAAAATAAATAAAACAAATAAACAATATTTTCTTGCATTTATGGGATTATAAATTTTTGAATATATAAAACTTTTATTCTTAAGTAAATTTTCGAATTTATGAATACTTTTTTTAATAATTCATAAATTATGTATTTATGACATATAAGACCCTTTTCGATGCTAACATCTCCTTATACGGGCACTACTTAATTAAAAAATCTAATTAGTTTGGCCGGATTAATTATAAAATTTTTGAATCGAGCAACTTTTTAGTTTAATTTATTTTATTAATTTTTTTGTTAAAATTTATTCAATTTATTAATTAATTAGTCAATTTTTTTAAATTAATAAATTTTATAAAATAAGACCTCTTTTTATTTAAAATTTTAATTAACTTTAAATTCTTTGATATATAAAAATAATATTTTTTAATTATATTTTAAAATTTTAAAATTATTTAACGTAATCTAATATCGATTAAACCTACTTTTGATCTATTTTTTAAAGAACAAAAAATAGATAAATTACTTAAAAATGTCAATTTTTAATTATAAACAAAAATAATCCCTCATGTTCCTTGTCGAAAACATGACATCACAGGCTCATCTAGCTCAATCCTTTTGTCTCCTTATCTCTTTCTTCGATATGATGAGGAGAAAATGAACCAAAACCATACCCTTTTGTTGTTATCCCCTTATCATTCCATTGCTTTCAGGAATACAACCAAAAATGCTTTGATAAAAAGTGTCAATTCCGGTGATGAAAGCCACTTTCCAAGCTAATATTATTTCGATCACTTAAAAGCCACTCTCTTTTTCATCTCTCTTTCTTTAGGTAGATGCTGATTGCTGCAGAACCAGCTCACAGAAACAAATTTCTGGGTCCACGAGCTAATCATTTCCTCAGATCTCACATTCATTTCACTTTCACCCCACCTGTTTTGCGATTGGATCGGTTGAATTAAACCCATCGAATAAGTTAATTAGTTCTCTCAAATTGTTGCTAAACATGTAGTTTACGATGGTCGCAGTCTGAAGATGGTCTAGTAATAAGCATCTTTACTCGTAACAAATTCTATAGAAATAGAGACAAAACAAGGTTGGAATTTATATGCTTCACTGTAACATTTATGTCATTATTCATATAGTTATATATACGACAAGTTAAAAAGGGGGAAAAAGGTACAATGCTTCACAAAATTCTACAGTTTATCTGCAGATGCTACAGAAACGAAGGCACATGAGAGAAGGATGTATATGCAAATTCATCAACTGGTTTTGTCCCCAAAATCCCATCTCAGCCACAAGGTTTTGAGCTTTTTCTTTACATAACAGAACATGCATTGGGGTTCTCATCACTGAAGATCTGAGGAGGGTATGCATGAAGCTCCATTGCATACCTTTGTGGGTAATAGTAATACTCATTTTTCCTCAGCTCCACAACTGTGTTCTCTCCTATGATTTCCTCTGTTGGCTTACCTTCGGTTTCACTTTCTTTTTCTTTCTTGTCCTGACTCTCTTCTTGCCCGCCACCTTTCTTTTGTTTGTCATCACCTTCCTCGCCTTTTTTCTCTTCTTTGGATTCTTTTCCTTTATCTTCCTCCTTCTTCTCTGGCTCTTGCTTCACTATCTCCGCGTGCTTGCCTGTTCTCTTGTGCACGTACTCGATTAGTTTTGAAGGGTCGAACACTCCCTTCACTGTCACCTGTGAGCTCTTTAGATCTGGTTCAGCCGATTCCACGCCTATGCAAAGAACAAGAATTTCCCACATCAGATTTGGTTACTTAATGCAAGTTTTCGCGGATTGTTTGAAATTGGTCGAGTTTCAAGTGAAATATTTGTCTCTAATTGGACAGAATTGAATGGAATCTTGAATAAAATAATCCAAAGAATGTGTTGATTTCGTGGATTGGTAAGGGAACAAGTTTCTTTTTTAACAGATTCAAAGGTAGAAAAAACATTTTCTTTCTCCATGAAATTCAAAAAAATGAAAAGATCTTCGTAGGCCGAAAAGAAAATGATGACCAGAGAGTTAGATGAAGCAAAGGGTCCCAAAAAAGCTCGTACCTTTCATTTTCTGTATCCGTTTCTTGAGTTCCATGGCACAAGCTTCACAATGCATATAAACTTTCAACACCACTGTGATCACCTGAGGCTGCGAACACAATCAAGAAATGAACAGAAACAATAAATCCACTCAACTTGGATGCAACCAAAAAAAAAAAAAAGAAAGAAAAGAAAAACCATGGAAGAGAACTCAAAAAACCTCTTCTTTCTTCTCCTGCGGCTTAGGTTCCTCCTTCTGTTCAGCTTTCTTCTCCTCCTCAGACGGCGGTTTCGGGATCGGAGATATGAGCTGCACCTGTCTGTGACTCTTCCGCTGAACTCTGTCCAATACTTTCAACGGATCAGCTTTCTCTCCCTTGACAATGACTTTACTAGTCTTACAATCAGTAATCACATCTTCAACACCTGAAATTTAAAGAACAAAGAAACCCCATTAAAAACTAGCCAATACCCATTACAAGGAACAAGCTAGCAAAAGCAATGGATATGAACACAAAGAACTCACCTTCAAAGCCCTTGAGGCACCTACGAACCTTGCGAGCACAGCCCTCGCAATGCATGTAAACTTTAAGCACTATTTCTTGCGGTGGAGGAGGTGGCTCATCTTTGGCTTCCTCTGCCTTTTTCTCTTCCTTTTTGTTTTCAACTGCTTTCTCCGCTGGCTTTTCTTCGTCCTTTTTCTTCTCTCCCTCTGGTTTGGCTTCTTCTGGTTGCTTCTGCTCCATTTTCTTCTCCTCCACTGCCGGTTTCTTCTCCTCCTAAAACAACCCACACACCACCCTCAAAATCAGAACCAAACACACAAAGTTCAATACATTTAAAAGCAAGTTACTGGTTAGATAAATGATGAAAAAAGTATAGAGATTTTAGTGTTTCAAGACCTCCCCCATTAGGATCTAGTCTCTTCGGGATTCTAAGTTCAGAGAGTGGCGTTGAGTCGATGTGCTCTGAAAACGCTTTCCTCTCCCCGTCTCTCGCTGTCTCTGGGAGTGTGTGTAGTCTTGTTTTTGTAAAGAGTTTAGGCTTAGCTAACTCACTTCAGTTTCTTCTACAACATACCTATGGCTACGGCTGCCTATGGACTTTCTCGCTTAGGACCGTCAGATCTAAAGTAATATTTATCATCATCACCGCTTACGTGGCTTTTAGTAAGCGGCACGTGCATCGGAGTAGGCACTTGCTTCCGACAAATGTTGCGTCGAGGTTTTTACATGCCTTTTTTCTTTTTTTTGCCCTTTTTAAATTTAAAATTCTTCAAAAATATTTTATCAAAATTTAAATTATTAAAAAAATGAACTTGCGTTTAATTTATTAGAAATTAAATTCTTAATTTGTCAATTAATTTTAAAATGTATATTTAAAAATAACAATAAAATTTAGTAATATGTGATTGCTTCAAACTTAAATTACTTATTTTTTGATTTATTAAATAATTAACAAACACTGTTTAAGGTTGGTGAGATTCATTGAAGTTCCGTTAAGGCCACAGGATTTTCAGGCTCCAGGCAGGTCTCCTGTACGCGCACAGTAGATTTGAGGCTGTCACAACCGTTGATTAAAGAAAGATCAAGCGGTTCCAAATGGACGAGTTCCGATCGGACAAGAATTCCAATAGATTCTGCAGACAATTTGTATCACTCAATCAAATCTTCTTTTTCGGTTATGATATTTTTATTATATTTTATTAAAATTTTTCTATATATTTATATAAATTTTATATAAATATATAAATAAGATTTAATAAAATAAGATGAGAATATAAGATTTAATAACATAGGATTAGAATAGGGTAGTTGGAACAGAAGATTTGATATTTTATTTCTATCGTAACTTTCAAAAGTGGAAAATTATCATTAAATATTAATTCCTTATTCTCCTTACTCTTTATATTTTTATTTATTAAGCTAATATTAAATCATTTTTTCAAACTATCAACTTTTAACTTTAAAAATCGAATCCTAATTTCTTATTTGTGTTATAATTATAAGCAATAATTGAAAATTTCAAATTTTATAATTACTGAGTGACTGATTACAATATAGTGTCATGATTAAAAAATCTGATCAGTTCAATTATAAGAAACTTAACTGTCCAACCTTTTGATTTGGTTTATAAGCTTTTAGTTCGATTTAATTTATTAATTCTTGTTGTTAAAAATCGTCCAGTTTATTAATTATTTGATCAATTTTTATAAATTAATAACTTCTTATTAATTAAAATAGATCAATTAAAATTGTTAGGAATCTCATATCGGACAACTATGAAAGCATTCAACAATTTATAATAGTATGCAAACCTCCTCCTCTTGAGCTAACTTTTGGGGGTGAGTTAGGCACCTTCTAACATGGTATCAGAGAAAAAGTCAGCTTGTCTCGATAGTTTGTGGCGATGCTCGATTATATCCCTTTGCCCAATATGTTAATTAGATGTTCAGTCCTGTTCTGGACTGAGGAGGGTGTGTCAGGAATCCCACATAGGACAACTATGAAAGCTTTCAACAATTTATAATAGTATACAAACCTCCTCCTCTTGAGCTAGCTTTTAGGGGTGAGTTAGGCACTTTCTAACAAAAATATATCATTTTTAATTAAACTTCAAATTTTTTATTAATAAGATAATATTTTTAATCAAAATTTAAAATTTTAAAATTTATTCAATCTTTAATCAATTAGGTGATAATCTAATGTTGATGCAATCTTTCTAACCTATGATTTAAATTTCGGTTCGATTTTTAAAAAAAAGGTGACGTAGTAACGGTCATATTAATTTCATGAGAACGATTTTAAAATTTGAATCTTAATTTTTAAAAAAAATTTAACTCGATTACCATTATACTAATACATTGTGAGTACTTACAAAATTTACAAACAAAAACATGATTAGAGTTTTTCAAATCACTGGATTAGTTCTTGCATAATCACATTTGTGGTACGAGTAGTTAGAATAGTAATGATCATATTAATTTCGCATGTTTACAAACTTCACAGATATAAACATGATTAGGGTTGCTTAAGTCTCACGGTCAGTCCGGGACTAATCACGTTTAAGGTGTGATTGAGATTTGAGAGTCGAGGAAGGGAGATATAATTAAGGGTTTTGATTAGTTTAATTTGTCTTAGATAAATAACGAAAGTAGTGAACATAATGTACACCACTCGTAATTCAGAATCAATCAACCAAACAGGATGGGCATGTGATTCGGTGTATATGTCCTCGAAACTCTTAAAATTTGGGGAGGCCCATACTCACATGCACGGCATGATGGTCCAATCTTCTGATGTGGACTTTTCTTTTCATTGCATGTGGATCATAATTTACTACTTTTCTTAAAAAATATATATTTAAAATATATTATTTTTATCTATTTTAAAAGAATAATAATTTCCAGTTCTATCAATATAAAAAAAAATAGTTGTAATCAAAATACATTTCATTTCCTTTGGACAAATGTATTTATATGTGATGTTTTATATGAAAGTTGAATAGTTAAATTTTATAAATAAAAAAAGAGAGGTGAAAATTTTTATAAATATATAAAAATTTATTATAATTTATAAAAGATTTAAATTAAATATTTAATAAGTCAATTTAAATTTGAGACTTATAAAACAAAAAGTATAAAATTTATTGAGGCGATGTGTATAAGCTAAATGTCCATCATCTTTGATAGCATTTTTTAAATGTATCTAAAAAATTTGATAGCATTTCTTATTTATATCTCAATCAAATTGATTTTAGCTGATAAGATTAGGTAAACTTACTAGTTGTATTGTAATTTTTGTAGTCTTCTTCATAGTATCAAATCCTACACTCAACTCGTTTAACATCTTTTTTTTCCCCAATTATACACAAATTCATAACAACTCAAAACATCCACAAAAACCTTAATATACAAATTTAGAAACCTAGTGTCCATTGTCGACCCACAACCACAACAATGGCAAAACACACAAACTAAAATTTACCATTCAACCAATTAATCAATTTCCTTATAAGACCTCTAGAAGCAACAAATTACCTAGTTTCGTGAAACCAAGTTTAAATTGTTCTTACAGCTTCTGATCTCCTCGGATACATTGACAGGATTCTTCTCTTTCCTACTGACGATCCTAATGTTAATATCATGTCTCCCAAATACGTCAAATGGTAAAGGTTTGATCGTCTTGTCTACTATTATCTCACGACATCCCTCTTCATTTCCAACACTAGTATAGCCTTGAAATGTCATATTGCTCGTGATCTTTGGCTTGCCCTTAAATGTCATTTCCTCCAGCAATCCTCCTCCCGATGCTTGCTACTTTGTCGCAAGCTTCACACACTCAAGAAAGGCACCTCCTCTGTTTCTGATTTTCTCAACACAGCATCAACCGTTGGATCGCCTATAGCCCTGGTATTCACAATATACAGCGGAATGGACCATACTACACAACAATAATTATAAACAAAAATTATAACATGTACGAAATTATCTCTTGATGCGGATTGGTATTTGTTTCTTTTTCAGATTTATAAACGCTGCAGTGTGCAAACGTCCTCTACTAGTATCCACACGAGGATGAATGATCCGGGCAACGGCTAATGTGTGCTAGCACGTTCTAAAACTCTTTTCGAACGCCGCACAATTATCTCTCGGAAGAAGAACAAAAGTGGCTAGGGTTTTTGTCTCTCACCTAATGAGACATAAGTTTCTCTATTTATAGAGAAACACTAATTTCTATTCCTAATAGGAATATGAACATCATAATTCTAAACCCATTAGAATTATTGAAGCCCAATAATTTTTGGCCTATATTATCTCATATAATAAAAGCCCGACAACTTATTTCAATCTAGCTCAATAAATATATCCACATATATTTATTCAATTCATACTAAATTAAGCCCAAGAGAATAAGCCCAAATCACATCACTCTTTGTGTGCGACCCTGTAGACTCATTTGATGTTGAAAATGGGCTTGATCACACTTCAAGGCCCATAAGTCATAAGCGGCCTCTAGCAAGACATTATGACTACCCAAATCAAA
>JANSVB020000160.1:423894-448330 GCA_025504935.2 Erythroxylum haughtii | reverse complement strand
TTTGCTTTGACATGTAATTCATGCTCTGCAAAACATTGCCAATTAAAATGTAAACTTAATATATTGTGATTTGTGTATTGTTTAATATACTTTAAATATTATTTATATGCATAAATAATTTTTATTATAAAATAAAATATAATTAAAATTAACAAAAGTGCTTTTTATTTTTATGTTGTCAAACAATCTACTGTATAAGCTCTTTTAAAAAAGTTGTTTTTTTAATTGACATTCAAAAATCAATTAACTTCTTAGAAAAGTTCTTCTAAAAAACGCTCTATTGACAAAAACTCTACTGACAAAAACTCTACTGATATAAGCTCATCCAAATAGACACGTAGTACGCATATAAGAAGTAGCAAATACTTTTTATTAAAAGAAAAAACATTGAGCCAATCATTGTCTTTTATTTAAATTATGTTTTTAAAAAAAGAAACATAACTCCTGCTTTTGTGCAGCGACTCAAGGTCTAGCGTAATGCTCCACGTGCCCAGAAGCTAAAGCTGTAATTAACTTCCCTTAAAGCAGAGTGTTAGCATTCTGCTTAATCACCTTTCCACTCGCTTAAGAGATCCCGCTAAGGCTTCACCTGAGCTCGACACCACCGCACTCAGCCACCGTGTACACCGTAGCTATTAGTTACTCCAGCAATGGCTCAACCAGCAACCCCACCACTTAAACATGAGCTTGATATTGTGATTCCCACCATGAGAAACTTGGACTTCTTAGAGATGTGGAGACCATTTTTCGAGCCCTATCATCTCATCATTGTACAGGACGGAGATCCGAGTAAGAGTATTCAGGTCCCAGATGGGTTTGACTACGAGCTTTACAACAGGAACGATGTGAATCGGGTTCTTGGTCCTAATGCTAATTGCATCGCTTTCAAGGACTCTGCGTGTCGCTGCTTTGGCTTCTTGATGGCCAGGAAGAAGTATATTTTTACCATTGACGACGATTGCTTTGTAAGTGCGAAATCTCTCTCTGTGCTACATTTCGAAATCCGAATAGTTGTCTTAGTTTGCATCTAACCTAAGACAAGCTATCCATTTACTCTGTTTGTGCCCAGAATCCATTTTACAGTCTCTATAAAAAAAAATTATTGAAAAAGGTCGAAACTTTATGCGATTCTTTTGGATTTTAGTGCTAAATCTTGGACCCCTTTTAATAGATCGAGACAAATTTCTGTACTTTTTTTCCAGTTCCTTCGTAATTTTGAGAGCTAGCTTTCGTTGTCTGATCTTATGATGGGGATGGTGTTTTAGTTTCACTTGTCATTATTTTCTTGAATAATGCGTGAACTAAAGAAATTCTGATATTGGCTAATTAAGGTGGCCAAGGATCCGAGTGGAAGAGAGATAAATGCGTTGCAACAGCACATAGAGAATCTGTTGACACCATCAACCCCTTTTTTCTTCAACACCTTATATGATCCATACAGAGATGGAACTGATTTTGTTAGAGGCTACCCATTTAGCTTGAGAGAAGGAGTCCCCACAGCCATTTCTCATGGGCTTTGGCTCAACATTCCTGACTATGATACTCCTACTCAGCTTGTCAAGCCTCTTGAGCGCAACACCAGGTTCAATCACTCTTCACTACTCTTATCCTTCTTTGCTTACTTGCCATTCTAGTTTCTAGTGATTGCCTTTTTGTTTGGTCTCATCTCAATGTGCTTTAAGAATTAAGACGAATAGTAGTGTTATCTTGGAGTTGTGTAGTAGTATGTTAGCAATTTAAATTTTCAGTTTCTGTCTTCAGGATTTAGAAATAGCTAATATTGTTCCAAAGTCAAAACTCTTGGTCTTTTCATATATTTGTGAGCTTTATACGTTCTGACTTCAAAGCCTTGGATTTTTTGTTAGGAAGCCCATCCTACCGTAATGTTTGCCTAACTGTGGATGGGTTTCTGATATAGGTATGTTGATGCTGTTGTGACCGTTCCAAAGGGTACCCTCTTCCCATTGTGTGGTATGAATCTTGCTTTCAACAGGGAACTGATAGGTCCTGCCATGTACTTTGGCCTTATAGGTGATGCTTCCTTTGGCAGATGCGATGATATGTGGGCTGGCTGGTGTGCAAAGGTATTCTTTTACTCAATTTATTCACATTTTTCAACTATTTATAATCTCCTCTGATTTGGATGGCATTTAGGTTACATTAGAGCAATTGATTGGATTGTGTAGTTGGTAGTTCAAATTTTCTATGTTGAGCTTCGTTATAGTGACTGATGCCTGAGGGCCTGCAAGTTTTGGTGAACTTTCTGATTGTGGGAGCATTGCGCAGTTATGGATTCCTTGTGTTTTTTCTTGGAAGTTGCTTTCTCATATATACAGCTTCAAGTAACACATTTAATGTTAACAATGGATGTGGATATCAGGTCATCTGCGACCATCTGGGTCTTGGCGTGAAGACAGGACTACCGTATGTTTGGCATAACGAGGCAAACAATCCATTTGATACAATGAAGAAGGAACAAAAGGGGATATACTGGCTTGAACAGATCATCCCATTCTTCCAATCAGTTGTTTTCCCAAAGGAGTGTACCACTGTGCAAAGGTGCTTCATTGAGCTCTCCAAACTGGTTAAGGAAAAGCTTGGTCCCATTGATCCTTACTTCCATCAACTTGGTGACTCCATGGTTGCGTGGATTGAATCATGGGAAGAACTGAACTCCTAGGTGAAAGTGTGCATCTTACGGAAGGGTTTCTTTTACACATATATAGCATTGGAGCCTTCATCGCATGTTGTTAACCTTAGGAATCTGCAACTGATACATTGAGTCCTTCAAGTACAATAGTTGCTAGGAATAACATTCAGCACTCTCTCTATGCTCAAAATTCGTATAACAAATCCAAATATTGTCTTTATCTTCTGTTTTAAAAGAACTTATTGCTTCAATGGATGGTTCAACTGGTATAATAAGTTATAGTCTCTTAATTTAAGAGGTTGCAGGTTGATCAGAAATGAACATACACTGTTGCTATTGCATACACTTGAGAGTTTATTGAGTAAAACGTGTATTGCTGATTTAAATCTCACTGAAAATGATGCAAGTCTTCTTCTTTGTTAATAGCATTTTTTCAGTTCCTCATATAGAAAATCCTATAAAGGGAATCAATTTGCTGTCTCACTTTGTCTGGAGTGCTAAAGGCGACGTGTCAACTACCTTGCTAGCCACTAACAATACAATTGTTCTTATTTTCACTATTCCCTACAGGCGCTGACCTGGAAGGATATTAACCAGAACAATCCTCAAAGTTGTGATTTAGGACAAGTTGTTAAAAGGGTAAGTTTCTGTAGTATGATCAACCAGCAAAATAGCCACCAGTTGAACAACGTTTATAATGCTTTCGTATTTCTGATAATGGCGTAAATCTCGGGAGTATCAAATTCAATCCACTGAGATGGACGTATTGCACTTGTTTTTCTTCTCTGAAACTTACAGCTTCTGCTTTTTTGACTCTAAGAATGCGAAAAACTCCACATGGAATTGTAAGACCAGTTGACGTGTTGTTGTAATGGAATGGTTAGTTGGTGATGCCTGAACTTACCTCGAAACTGGATTTACCAGTACAGTGAGCTCTATTGAATTTACCAAAAACAGCAATCTTCTATTGGTGGAAATTAATCCCTCACCTAATCATGAACTTGATCACAAAGATTCAAGTATCCACCCTGATTCAAGTGAATGTGACCTTCACTTCTTCCTTCTCATTTCAACTTTCGTTTTATAACTTGAATTCGTAATGCGTATTGAGTATTCGATACAAGAATACCAACTTAATCTCTTACACATAAAAAAGCAACAGGAACTTAGTAGATACAGAGTCTATATTAAGTCAATGATAAGCAACCTTGTACATCCCATGTTAATTTCAACTTTGCTCTCTATGATGGCTTTGCATGAAAACCTTGCCATTTTTATGTCACCCTTGAATCTTAAAACGTCATGTTCTTGTCAACTTACGTGTCGTTTACGACTTGTCTGGCTGAACTGCATAAAACTATTCTTTTTGTCTTTTCCATTATCCTGTAGTGAGTGAATCAATCGTTGGCCACTCAGCCGCCTAACCTTTTTTGCAACATATACATGATCAAATCTATATAATCCATCTCTTGTGAAGTGTGGTTAGCTTCTTCTTCTTGTAACTTCGTTCATGGCTTCAAACTATTCCCTTTGATCAATGGAGAGCTATCGTATACGTCTTCCTGGACCATCAGGACCTTCAGCTTCTACATCAGAATTAGACACGACAGAGACCCTTTTCTTTTCTCTTCATGGTCACGGTAAAAATGTGGCGGAGGCAGAACCTGAAAAGTTAAACGGTGACATAAAGACTACAAGCGGTTCAGGGAAAAAGGTGCAACCATCTTTAAAAAGAGCAGGGGATGTCAAGGAGCATAGGAGGCATAGATTTGCGTTTCAAACGAAGAGTCAGGTTGATGTTCTTGATGATGGATACAGATGGAGGAAGTATGGGCAAAAGACTGTTAAGAACAACAAGTTTCCAAGGTTGGTGTTATCTTCATGTATATTGCTGCTATTTTTAGGTCTCTCATGTGTATGTTTTCGTCTTATTTTCCGGGAAAGTTGGTGCTGGATCCTCTGTTGAACGGCCCATCTATTGCATGAATTTGTTCTATAAGTTTGTGATACTGAAATGAAATTTAGAATCGGAGTATATTAAGAATTCTAAAATTTGAGATCTAATCTTCTTTGATATTATCTTGTTTGCATCGTTTTATCTGCAAAGCATCAAATTAATTTTCATGGAAGTTATTCATGAATTTCTGATTTTGGCAATAACATCCAAGATTTGCTCATTAGACACTTTCCAAAGATATGCAAATCTTCAAGTTTTCTTCTGCAGAAGTTATTATAAGTGCACGTTCAAGGGATGCAAGGTGAAGAAGCAGGTCCAACGTAGTTCCAAGGACGAAGAGATTGTGGTTACAACCTACGAAGGAATGCACTTGCATCACACTGAGACATCCTTCCAGGACTTAGGAGACATCCTAACACAGATGCAGACACACATTCCTTTATAAAAGTACCAGATATGGAACGATGAATCAACACTCAAATTAAATTTTTGTATTCCTTGCATGAACAGGTATATTGATAAGTGAATAGCAAATAGTATTAATGATCACAACTTCAACTCTTCCATGAGATGACACCAAAAGATGATTGCTATCCTAGAAGCAACAGAACCTGCCACTGAACCTGTCTTCTTTTCTGCAACAATTGCTACCTCTCCTCTTTCTGTTCCACCATACCTTGTCTGATCCCTCTACAGTAATCATCATCAGAAACTGAAGAACTAAAGTAGAACCTGCACCAAAATGGTCACAAACAGGACAAAACCCTTGTTGGCTTTCCACATTTTCGTTCTTAACATCAGAATCATAAGCTCACGAGTACCTCTCTTCACTTTTCCCACCAAAACTATATCAACCAATGCTCAATATCTCGTTTTCACCTGGAGAATGCAGACGATTACACACACCCCCCACTTCAGGAAAAAGTGACCATCCGTTCCTAACTTGCCACTCCTCATGTAGCGGCTCTTACCTCGCTCTGACGAAGTCGCCTTGAAGAGAAGACATGAGATTTCTTGGAACACTGTCAACGAGTTCATGAAGAGATTTAACCATGCTGCATTAACCAGTTGATGATGCACTACGTAAGACTTTACTAGCTCTTTTCCATTGTGTGGTTGGCTCTTTCCATTTTGTGGTTGGCTTCCTTTTTGCCTGTTCTTTGATGTTAATTCCATCACCGGGGATGTTTTTCTTGAGAGTAGGATGAGATTAGTCCCTTTCAGTTCTTATTTCTCCGGAGCCAATTGCTTAATCATGTTTTTGTGAAATTTTAAGATTGTGAACAAGTTCTATACATCTTCAAACGTTTTCACCGAGCTTGTGGAGCATACATGTCATGTTGCTAAAAGCGCCCCATCACTAAAAGCTGCTTATTTTCCATTTTACTAGTACCGTGGACATGGTGACCTTTAAACGTTTCCTCTCATTTATGAGACATAATAATTGCATGTCCGGCCACAACCAAGATCAGGAATAAATGGAAGTATCAGTCTCAAATCAGAGACTGGAGATTCTATAACTCCAGTGAATCAAGACATCCAAACAATGATTATCAGAGATTACGTAATGCTGTGCAATTCTGCAGCAAAACGTTCCTTGCCAGAAGGCAACTAACAGCACAAGCATTTTGACAATTCCGGGGTTGATTAAAAGATGAAACATAAAACATACTAAGCTTAATTCAGGTATGATGAACTGTTAATCAAATTCATTAAGCGTTCCGACTTCTGTTTTTCAAGATGTGCCCTAAAGTTACCATCAGATGCAGACCCCTGAAATGTCTACAGTTAAATAATTCTGAGCTAAACGGGTTCAAATAGGGTTTAATAATCAGCTAACTTATCCCAGATTTCACATTTAGCAAGCCTGAAGAAAATCTATCTGCTGCATTCTGTAGAAAAGATGGAATGACTGCATATACAGAGCGGGAGTCTCCCTAAACAAGCTGCTTACTTTTCTGGGTTAGAATTCACTATGTCCTCGATTATACCTTTCCCGTCCATTGCATCAAAGAAGAAGAAGTTCTTGAGAGGATCTCCTTTGCCAGATATCGCTTTGATGACCTCCTAAGGGGTTCATTTAAAATACATCAAGTTACAAACCAAAGGGCAGCAAGATCCTTAGGTAAAGGAAAGAATGTAACTAGGAAGGATACCTGTCCAAGGATTCCCCCAATAACGGCACAAACTGGAGGAAATTCTCTTGCACCCATCAACAACCTTTCTAGGAGGGCATTTGGAACATGTGATTCACTCACTGACTGAACAGAGAACGATAGAGTAAGGATGTGCAACAAATAACCATCTGAAAACAAATCAAAGTTGAGATCAGACCTGAGCCTCACACAATTCCTTCTTCATCTGCAGAACAGCTGGAAGATCCTCAATATAAGTATCTCCTGGATTGCGTCCCTCAACCTCTTCAAACTTTTCTATCACTGCAAAAAGAAGATCCACATGAATTCATATTATTATGGATTCATATTATTATGGATAATAGGGATTGGAAACCACTACTCAGAAATATAAGAAAGCCTCTGTCCGCTGCAGTAGAAGGAAACAGGATCACAAATCTACATTTCCATTGCATTGTTGTTTTAGAAAGACCATTGCTTCACATCAGTACACAGAAACCTTATCCCTTTGTTTCCTTATATAAATAAACATTTATGGAGAAAGAATAAGCAAATAAGGAATTGCACCTCTCAGAGCAAAGTAAAGCTTTGACACTTTCCTTGGAAGCATTGACCAGGGAACTGAAACTGCCTCCTGCAAAGAAAGATAAATCAAAATGGATTCCAAGGTTGCATGACCAATTTCCTTCATAGATCAAACTAAAAAAGAGCTCCAAGACCTTGGTGATACCTGAAAACTTGGATATTGTAGTTCACATTCAGTAGTTTCATCTAGTTTTTTCTGTCAATTACAATAAACAGAGAAAAATTAGTCCTATGTAAACAAAAGCATTACATTTGGAGGTTCTCAAAAGCTACATACTTAGCTCCCTAAAGGTTTAACATAACTTTCTTATGAACACCTAATCTCTTTGATATTGTCTGTTATATGCAACAAAAGGTTGCAGGTCAACAACTGTAGTACTAATGTAAAGCCATTGTAACAATAAAGCAGATAACCAAGATAAAATGAATAACAATCAAGCTTAGAGCTAAAATGGAAAAAAAGACGTCACAATAGAAAAAAGGAACAAGTTTGATGATATATTGATGATTTATAACTTAGGAATTGAAATTTCAGTATGTATTAGGCAGTTAAAGCAAAAAACTTGGGGTATATGCATCAAAAATGAAAAAGATTTCAGGTATAAGGACAAACTATCGTTACCTTTGTGTATTTATATTTCTGTAAATCAACAAAGATCTCACCGCATAAATCTCTGCAATCAACAGTATAAAATGCTACACGCTTTGATAACTTTCGGCATTTCTCATTGATCAATTTCTACATTAAACATTTGCAAATTAACAGTCAGAACAAGGAAAAATTGACTAAGGAAATTAAAAAAAAAAGTTGGTAATACATATCTATTTGTGAACAAAAAGAGTAACATACTTTGGTTGCAAGAGGGCAACAGCTGACAACAACAACATCGAACTTATCATAGAATTCTTCACCAAAGCTTGACAAATCACCTGCAATATGCGTAGATAAAGTAATTAACATTGGAGCAAGTCCTAGAACTAGAAAACTTTTACTCAATTCAGTAACTATACCATTTTAAGCATTACTGTAAACAAAATAACATTACTTAAACATCATTCAGAACATGCGACATCAAATTGCCAAACCTTTTCAACCATTGATTAGAACTAGCAAACATTTACTCAATTCAATAACTATATCATCTTAAGCATTAATGCAATCAAAATAACATTAAATATACAGCAGTCAGAACATGTGAGGCTTAAATTATTGAACCTTTTTCCACCGAAACACGAACCATCGGATTGAATTCCTTCAAGGAATCACGACAAAGATCAGCCAGAGATTTCCCATTAGACGCACTTTCATCAGGTAGAATCAAAAAGTTTGCGGCCAATGCTCCTTCAGTGACAGGTCGGTCATCCACCAAGGTCAAACTGCCAACTCCCGCCAATACAATGTTCTTACAGAACTACCCATTTTATAAAATTGACCCAAAAAAAGGAAAACCTTCAGTTCGTAGAAAAATGCAGCTGCCCGATTTACAAACATAATCAACAGACAGCAATTAAAAACTTCCAAAAGTTCGAGGCATACCTCTGCAACTGACCCTGCCATTCCGTGCACTAACACATGAGATTTGCTCAGTCTAAAACATCAAAAACATGAACTTTTTAAACTAAAAGAGAAACAAAATTAGAAATGAAACAATTTGTATGAAGAAGTGGAAAAAGTTACCTTCTTTGGGCATCAGCGCCCCAAACCCTAATCTGGCGGTCGTAGAGAGCAGTTTCCTGCTCCGTCAGCTCCTCTCCGTCCATATTCTAGCAAAACCCTATAAGCAACTAAACCGATCGAAATTATTACAGAAGCAAAAAGCAAACAACAAGAAACCCTAAAGTCGCTCGGAAACTTTACGAAATTCCGGTCAATCACGGAAGAAGAAAGAATGACATTGACGGTCGTCCACGTCCATTAATTCGGTAACCGGATCCGGGTCATTCTATTAGAATCCTCCATGAGTTTAGGCCTGGCAACAACTTTGGAAAAGGCCCAAATTCGATTCCTTGGAACGATATGCAAAAGGGATTTGGTTCCTTGAAAATCCCAAAAGAATGAGTTGAGACCAATCGACTCATAAAAGGGAAAGTGGTCATTTAGGAGTGGTTGAGGTGGTTGGAAGGACTCCTCACCACCTACCCTCCGAGGAATCGAATTTAAGTCTAACAATAAAAGACATTAGATATTTTTGCGTGTGGGTTATCCAAAACAACCTCTCTATTAAATAAAGGTAAGGTTACATACTGTTATATCTTTTCAGACCTTATTTTACTGCAGAACTTCAGGGTATGATGATGATAATGATGATGATGATGATGATGATGAATAAAAGATATTATTTAATTATGTATATTTCAATCAAAATTGTACATAATCAGGCAATAAAAATATTTTATTTAAAAAATAAAGAAAATATATTTCATAAAGATGAATGAAAATTAAATTTTAATAATAATTTTTCCCATCCTTGCATCACTTTATTTAATTATGTTAATTTTTATTTAAAATAAATAATTTTTATTTCATTTTCCTTATTCAAATATTTTGTTTAACATATAAGACTTTTTGCTATAATAAGTAAATAAATAGATAAAATAAAAGCTATATGCATGATATTTCTCATCATCGTCATCACTTAATTGAAATCCTGCTAAATCACAAAGTCAGAAGATTTTTTTTTAAACGGAAGAACTTACAATCATTATCCTTTAAATGCGCACCAAGTAAATCTTTGAATTAACGCAATAGCTTATAAATTACGTCAATCGGGTACTCTATATACGATAAGCTATATACGACAAGTTTGATCGAGAAAGTGTAAATAGAAAGATTCGAACACAGAATCTTTTAATCTTATACCTCCTACTCCACAAACTTAACCACCAGTAAAGGGCGGAGCATGAAGATATACATGATATTTCTAATTATTTATAATGCTACTTCTTTTTCTAAAAATTCAATAACATTATTTTTAAAAAGTTATTTTCAAATAATCAACATTAAAAAAACTGTTAGAAATTAAAAAAATTTTAAAAAAAGTTGAGGGAATAGACCATGAACAAAACGTGTGAGAAATGCTAACCACCGGTGGTTCTCCACGTGTCCCCACTCAGAATCGAAGGATCAGAAATGACCGGCTTACAATAAGGTGCAAAAAGGAAGAAAAGTCTGCATAATCTTTGACGTCTGAGGACCACCAAGTCTTCAATTCCAACGTACGTCAAACCCCTCAGCCATTCGATTTTGCCCACTCTTTTGGGGGATTGATTATTACCACGAACGGTTTAAAATATATTAAATTTATGTAATAAATTATTTTTTAATATTTTCTAAAAAATATTTTTAAGAAGATAAAAAAAATTTCCCGACTATGTATTATCAAATATTCTCAAATCTTATGACTTGACGGGATATTTTTTATTATATGTAATTATTTGTGTATATTTTTTAATCTTGTTTTCTTTAAACCTTTTTTTATTTTTTTTCAAGTTTATCAAAAATACCCTTTTATTAATTAGAAGTAAAATTGTGTACTTTTTGAACTTTTCAAACTCTATATTTTAACGAGATTTTTACTGAAACGTAATTATTAGTGAATTTGTAGGAAAAAATAACTTTCTAAAAATTACTCAATGTTTTGAAAATGTGTTAGTGAAGAATTCCATAAAAAAAATAAAGTGCAATATTCTACTTATTTTAATTAATTTTACTTAATTAAATATTTATTTTATTTAAATGAACATCTTATCAATAATTTATAAATATATAATAGACGAACTTCTTTTGAAATAAATTAATTAATAGAATTTTATGAATCGATTTTATTATTATAATGTTATTAAAACATCTCACAATTTCTGATTTTTAATTATAAATATGAATAATTTTGATATTACAAAAATTGGTCCCATCAAATCAATTACGGATGGACCGCATCAAATTCACAGCTGCCACGTTTTCTTTGGTTGTTGACGATATTAAAGACTTGTCTGCTCTTCAGGTGTCTACATTCAGATGTTCAACATCACTCATTTATGCTCATGTTGTACATTTCAAGTCTGTCTGTTCTTGTATATGTATATACACACACACCTATAAAAGGCTAAAACTCCCTCTTAATATTAATTAATAGAAAATTAAATCAATAAAATAAAAAATTTAAAATTTTAAAAAGTCCAATTAGTATCAAATTATTATAAAATTTATACGTAGAAAAAATTATTCTTGCCCATTGAAAAATAAAATTTAATTAAAGAAAATCTATTTAATAAAAATTAACTAGTTCATTATAGTTTAATTAATTAGTTTACGAAAATTAACTAATGAATTAATACATCAGCCAACTTTTAATAACAATAAATATTATAGGAAATTAAATTTTAAAAATGAGTTGTTTAAAGTTTTTTTATTGATAAATCAGTCGAACTAATTTAGTTTTTTTATTTTTTACTATATTAATATCAAGGTTAAAAATTGGTTGTACTATAAAGGGTGATTATATCAAATTTTGTGTTGTACATATAATTTGTGCACATATAATTTGTACCTAAAGATTATATTATATTCTTTAGACTTTAGAATAATTATTTAAATATGAGTGAAATAATTAAAGTAGAGTTTAGATTTATTTAAGTTATATTTAATTATGAATATAATTAAAATAATATCATTTAAAACCCTTTGTTCCATGATAATGTATACTATTCTTAAATTAACAGTTTAGGACTAATGAGTTCCTAAGCAGATTGGTCAAGAGATTGTCTGAGTGTCCTTTTTGTATTAATTTTATAAGTTCATTTTAGTTTAATCTGTCAAGTGGTACCCTACAAAAGAATCCCAGTTCCTATTTCAGTACATGCCTTGACTAATATACTGATGGAGTCCATGATTAGAGCTCCAAGGTTGGCCATGTCTGTGTTCCCATGAGCAGTGGAAAGGCAAAACAGCAAATAAGAAAAAGAAAAGCAACAAGTCCCCAAAAGAAAAGAAATATACGCTGTGAAATGTGAAACGCAATGCCACATGCTTTGTCCTAAGCATCCATGCCTGTACTTTTTCCTTCTCTTGCCTCGTGGATGAAAGTTGATAGGAACAAACAGGCCTGTCCTTTTTTATCCTTTTCCGTCCTCAACACAAACCTTTCCAACCCTAAAAATGGAAAATGGGGTTTCTTTTTTTCCTAAAAAGCAAAAAGAAGTGAGCTTTGACAGTTAAAAATGCTCATCTTACTTACTTCCTATTTAACTCCACCCCTGAAAGCCATCTTCCATGTCAGTCATATTTCTGCACTCCATTCTACTGGTATTTTTCTGTGCTTTGATCCTTTTTCTTGGATTCTTGTAAGGAGACAGCATTTGAGTATTTATTTTCCTTTTCGAACAATATCATCTTTTTATGGTTTCAGAATGATTACAATTATTTTCTTTCCCTGTGTTGACTACTCCCTTTACGCCCTATTCTTTTTGTTTTACGCCTCCTTGTTAGTAAATGAAGGACCTGTAAAGAGGAAAAAAATTCCAGTTTTATACTGCTTTTCCTTTACTTCTAGTTTGTAGCCTTTGAATGTGTAAGTTCCCATACTGTTGGAACTATGAGTCTATGATTGCTAACCAGAAAGGAAAGAACTTTCTGATAATGTTGTTTTTTTTTTCTCCCAAATTTTCTTCGTTAATATTGGGGAAAGAAAATGTATGTAAGATGGTGATGATGTATTGCCAAATTCACATTTAATTTGTGGATTTTCAGACCCCCCTAGGCCCCCATTTGAGTTGGACTTTTAAGCTTCGAGATTAGTTGAGTATCCTTCTTTTCCTTTATTTTTAACAACGTAAAGTCACCGTCATATCTTGGTTGGTGTTTCGATTGATTATTTGGTTACTGTACATAACTTTCTTTTAGAGAAGCTTGCTGTGTTGGTGTGGAGCAACTAAGTGATATCTGAAGAGGAGAATAAAAGGCTTTATGGACTGGAAATTGAAGGCAGGTTCTTGGGATTTGTCTGAATTCGAGCAGGAAGCTGTTTCAAAGATGGATGTAGCGGCATTTGACAGATCAAACATGGTTCAAGATTACAGGGTTAGAGAGGATTGCTCAATTGATCTGAGACTTGGTGAAGGGGGTAGTAATTCAAGTGAAGATTCAATCAACAGGTGGAAGCAGCAGCCTCCGCCTTCTGAAGTCTCGAAAGTGGAGTCTTCAACTTCAGGTTCAACAAAAAGGGCACGAGGAGCAGGTAATGGAACTCAAGTTGTATCATGCCTAGTTGATGGATGCAAAGCGAATCTTAGTTGTTGCAGGGACTATCATAGACGTCATAAGGTCTGTGAGCTCCATTCCAAGTCCCCACAAGTTACCATTGGAGGCCAGAAGCAGCGATTTTGTCAGCAGTGCAGCAGGTGTGGATATTGTTATGATGTTTTGTATCAGAACTCCACTAGTGCTTTACTATCTCTGATTTATGGAACGGATGGTTAAACTGGCTATCTCTGACATCTTACAAATCGTAAATCATCATACCATCTGTTTACAGCGTGTCACTGGCCATTACAATTAGATGCAATGTTCTGCATTCAACTAATGATCGTTTTTAAAGGAGAATATCATTTGGTCATGTTCCCAACTGAGAAAATGGCTTTGATACTAATTTTCTGGAACTTTTTTCCTTTCTATTTTGTTATTGCATGAGCTTTTGGTGTAGCTAATACAATAGTTGTGCAACCTTACGTTTTTGAAGGATAAATCCAAGTTCTCTTCCTCGCTTGGATCCGTCATTGAGCTGTTCCTAAATATGTAAATGTATCGAACCTAGCTATTATTTGATGTCTGTCATGTTCAAGTCCTTTCGTCTGAGCATCGCAATCCTGTGGCAAGCCTCTGGTCTCTTATCAGATTCTGCACTCTTTCCACAGGTTCCATTCACCAGAGGAATTTGATGAAGGGAAAAGAAGTTGCAGGAAACGTCTCGATGGACACAACCGGCGTCGAAGAAAGCCTCAGCCTGATCCACTCTCCTATTCTCGAAGCTTTTTCTGCAATTATCAAGGTCACATGCTGAAATCCTTGAGTGCACTCATTCTCACTTTCATATTGCACGTACATTTGCATAACTAAGGGAACCAAAATTCATGTGGCTTTTCATACTTCAATTCAGTGTTTTACCTTACTTGGATAATGTTTCACTTCACAAGGATAACGACAATCTTTTACAATCCACTCGTTCTACATCTTCTGCACTTAAGCTCCCAGAATATTATTGTGTGTTCTGAAAATTCTAAATTCAGTGCTGTTCTTTAAATTCATTCTTTTTATGGCTACTTGAGCATTGCTGCCTACTTCTGGACTTTACTTGAATTGCAGCTTTAAATCATTGGCATGTCAGATTTTGGTCTCATGTTCAGTTATCAGATTGTGTTTTTAGTTGATCCATAGATGAGGAGATGAATCTGGGCAAAAAACCTCTGTTTTCGTTTTGTTTTCTCTTTTCCTTTCAGAATCAAATGCAGGATGCTTAAAACTATTTCGAGACAAATTGTAAAACTCATCTTCAACATGTTTCAGGTTCCCAATTGTTGACATTTTCTGGTTCACATGCATATCCATCTACTACTGTAGTGAATTCCTCCTGGATTGGAGCTGTGAATACGGAGACAATTTCAAATGGTAGACACTATAATTTCCGCCAACAAATACAATTACCTGACAAACAAAGCCTATTCCTGGGATCCTCCCTGAACACCTATAAAGAAGGAAAGAAATTCTTACTCCTGGAACCTGATAACCCCAACCTTGGCAATCAACCAACTCCTGAACCTTCTATCTGCCAGCCTCTTCTGACTACCTTTTCTCTAGCAGAAACCAGTGGTGGCACTGGCAGCCACGCTATGTTTTTTGACAATGACAGGTTAGCAACAAGAGTCCACGACTCGGATTGTGCTCTCTCTCTTCTGTCATCATCGAGGATGCGGACACCTGTGAACCACATTCTGCAACCAGATTCAGTCCATAATATGCAGCCATTAGATCAATGCCTACATGTCAATACTTTAGATCCCATGGAGCCAGTTTTTGTATCCCACAGCAGGGATGCTCATGATGTTGATTGTTCAGGAATGTTTCAAATGAGGCCCGGTGATTCTACTCGAAACAAAGTGTCCCATGCCCTACCATTTACTTGGGAGTAATTCCCGTTGGAACTTGACAGAGATGAACTGCAACTGTGGATTCCTTCTGAAAATTGCCCTGAACTGGATTGTTGCAAACCATTTCAGTTCTTCTTTATGATGGCTTCTTTCCAAGTTCAAGCTGAATTCTCATGCCCAACTTCAATTGTTTCCTGTTGTAAGTCAAGGAATTGGTAGGAAGGGCTGTTATATGGATCCATAAGTATTAAGAACAAGTTAAGTGTGGTACTGAGTGTTGATGAAATCTATGATTCCTCTTCACTTTTTTCTTCTTAACAATGCTTAGATTATAGATTATAGAGTTAGTTCTAATTACAAAAAGATAATTACATTTTAGTTCCTTAAAATTTATAGGGAATTGATATATGAGACTTTCAGGTAACAAGATTTGAATCATATGAAATTAAAAGTTTATATGATTTTACTATTAATATCCAATTGGTTACCAACAGAAAGGTAATATGAAAAAAATAAATATTAGAGAGGATTATTTTGTTACATTAATATGAAATAATTCTAATAGCTATGTTAAATTTAACTAAGAATTAAATACATTAGGTTTCATATAATTTGACATTTTCTTATTTTACTGTTTAAATATTTTTATAATTAACTATTAATTTTTAAGGAACTTTTAAATATCATTTCTGTTTAAGTATTTCAAATAAATAATACAAAAACAATTTTTTTAGTCTAATTGATAAATAAGACAATGCTATTAAATAATGAAAAGTAACATCTATCATATTAACTTTTTAAAAAAATTTGATTACATATTATTGACGGTTAGCTTTAGAGCATTTGAAGCAACTGATAAAATTACTCTTTTGTAACTATAAGATTACAGATAGCATAAATTATAACCTTTTTCTGTAACTTGCGTCATTTTTATATTGTCTCATTTATATGTGGGTATATCGGAAACAACCTCTCTACCATGTAAGGGTAAGACTGCTGTGATAAAAATCACTCATACTCCAGCAATCAATACTCAAACTCGACAAAAATACAAGTAAAGATTAACGACAAAAGCTAAGTGTGAGATGGAGTACGAACAGCTACGAAGAGAGAAGGGGGAGACATTCTCGATGCTTCTTACAACAGAGTTTAAAAAGACTAAAATTAAAGTCAAAAACATGTGGGGACATAAGACAACAACATGTCTGAAATCAATAAACTCAAAGTAGCGTCGTATTACATTATCACAAACATCAACAGAGCAAAACATAGTTGAGAAAGTCATAATATGCATACTAAAGGCTGGAGAATAAGTGACTCACATGAGGCACATGACAAGCATCAGATCATGCATACCCAATCGAAAGCCTTCTTCTTCATCAGCTATAAAGCAGGGCAGAAGCATCAGACATACACAGAATATTTTTCACAGAACTTCAAAACTTCAATTTTCTTGTATTTAGTAGTTGTGAGAGTGAAAAATAGTGAGAAGAAAATAGATCAGAGAGTGCTAGAGTACCAATTTTTGGGTACTGGAGAGTTTGAGGGACTCTTGCTGCAGGTGTTCTACAGAGTACTCAATCTCTGTACTTTGTTCTTCATTTCTTTCTTCATTAGTGAATCTTTCCACCACTGTCAAGTGAAAACCTTGGATGTAGATAGTCTTTACACTATTGAACCAAGTAAAACTTGGTTTTCTTTAATTTCTGCATTTACATTCCTGCAAAGTTTACAAAATCTTATCAGTCTTGAGTTTTGAAAGAACAGTAGAAAGCAGTAATAACCCAACAGCTGCGTACTAATAGACCTTTTCAGACTCTGCTTCATTGTAGAATTTCAAACTAAGTGATGATGATGATATATTATAACCTTTCTCAGGCTCACACAGAGGAAGATATGTTAATTTTGACTTTAACTATAAAAATTGTCAATCAATAGAAATATTTATTGACTTATATAAATCTTTAAAATTGATATTAAAATATTAAAACTATATATAATATTTTAGGTTTAAAATACATGACTTAAATAAATTGGGATCTTATGTACGAAATGAAAACTAATGAGATAGTGACAACCAAGCCAAAAGAAACAAAACAGAGCTCCTATGTAGTAATTCATCATACTTGCTCACATGGACAAACCATCGTCGTCATCGTTGAAGAACCAAAAGCCCAAGGAGATGGCTGTAACAGGGTTTGATTCGATAAACGAAGACCTTGTTCACAATATCCTTAAGAGGCTCCCCGCCTTGTCCTTTGCATCAGCGGCTTGCGTAAGCAAATCATGGAACCGAATTTGCAATCACATCCTCTCTCGTCCTAAGCTTGCTTCTGCTATGTCGCTAAATCCATCTTCGCTTGTAAGTTTTGGTTTGCTTAGACTCCAGTTTCATTCTTTCTGTTGTTGGGTTGTGGAAAAGTTGGATACTTTCATATTTTGACGCTTCTTGTTGAAAAAAGATGAAAAATTTTCAATTTTAAGTTTTGGGATGTGAATTTTAAAACCTATATTTGGAATCAACAGGTGTGTGCTCAAGAGGTTGTTGATAGAGTCCTGTCCGAGCCCATTCGACCCCATTTTGCTATAGCAAATGTTGTTGGCGTTTTCGTCTTGAGAGCTGATGCGATTCTCGAATTTGTATGAATTTCCTAACTGAATTATTTTTCCCTCTATATATTTGTTGGTAAAAGATGACGTGAATTCAAAAGGTTTGATATGTTGGTTCCTTAACACTTGTGGGTGCAGTTAGCTGGTAAACTGGGTTCCGGTACTCCAATTGTCTTGTCTTCTGCCAATGGAATCATGGGAAGAAACGTTGTAAACGAGGAGTTTAAGGAGGTTGGAATTTGATTGTTAGATAGTTATTTGTTAACCTTGTAACTTCATACAGAAGATTGACTGTTCCATTTCTTTTTTCCCCCCATTAATTTAAAACCTCTCTAGGTCCTGCCTGGAGATTCCTGTAGTGATGGCGATGTGGAGGAAAAATTGGATGGAAGTTTTGGCATGGTATTGACAGTGGGCCTTGTACCAGGATTAAAAGTAGAAGCAATCCCATTAATAGGAATAACTAAGGTAATAATAACTTTGAAGCAAATGTTATTTCTGCTTTCAACATTTATTCTGATTGGAAAGAACTTAATTCTAGACGGTGGCCTCCTGCTTGATTTTTGATTCACCTTAGTCATTCATGCTCTTTTTGTAGCAGAAAGTTAACTAATTTCTGGATAAATCATTTCTGTGCTCAAAGACTAGAAGCTAGTGAACATGTCATTGGTTATTATTTAAGATTTTTTGCGTCGATGGATACCAGAGAGGTCCTGCATATTTTATAGGGCATGTTTTTAGCTTTCTTTTTGCCATTTGAATCACCATATCAGAATGCTTGTTAACGCAGGTACCTGGAGTGGGAGTGGTTGACAACTTTGTGATGGCTATCAGGAATTTTTCAACCTTTGTTTCAGGTTCAACTTCACCCCTTGGGATTATTATGTTTGGAGTAAGTGTAACTTCCTCAGAAATCCTTCATTCTTCATTTGAGATTACTTTCAAATATTTTGCTGTTGGTTTCTCCAGGATGAAGAGACTGAACTAAAATGTATAGTTGAAAAGCTGGGTAAGTTTGGCTCGATTTTTGAACTTCTTGTCTTAATTTTGTACACATGGAAATTAATCAACTCTCTTTTGTCAATTGTCATTATAAAATACAATTAATGAATAAGTCTGGTAACAGACTCCTATATGTGATTTACCTTTATTGGTGGTTAAAGTGGTTTGCACCTTGAAATATTGCAACATACACATTGCTATTTTATTTCCAGAGCAGTGCTTATGTTTCTGTTTGGCGTTATGGTTCTGAGGCAGATCTATTATTTTACTTTTTTTTTTGAAATTTAGATCTATTATTTTACTTGTAACTGTACAAGTGATAATTCTAGTTCATTTAATTTTTATTCCTGAAATCATTGATAGATACGTTTAGGTGTCATTTAGAAAGCTTAAGTACAATGTTTTATAATATGTTGTGCTGCAGATTATGCTTTGTCAAAGGAAACTATTGTTGTTGGTGACGAGAAGGCCCAGTTTGTACGCAGAAGTGGGAGTGAAGCAATCAATATCGGCAGGAGAAGAAAAGCGTCTTCTGGTGCTGTGGCCCTTGTGTTTGCAAGGGATAGAGAAAAACCTTATGGTATGATAGTTAAATCTCTGGGCTATCTGTTGTTATGTATTTGTTTCATATTTAATATTGGTGTGGAAGCTGAATTAAAGTGATAATTTGCTTCTTGTCCATTATTATTTGTCTCATGTATTCTGGCTTGACTAAATGAGCAGGTGTAGGTGAAATTCAGTTCCATGCTGCATTATCAGATGGTGTTTCAGCAATAGGTCCTAAATACAAGGCAGCTTCTGTCAGAGTGAGCACTTCTGATTATACAACTTGGCTCACAGCTAGAAGAGAAGGACGACAGGATATTCTTGATGGTCAGAGGATTCTAAATGACATCAATGATGATGTATGTTGCTATATTTGAGGTTTACCTTTGATTTATTCATTATCATGGCTGCTTCCTTTATCCTTATCTATTTATTTTATGTTCGTCCTGCATTGTTGTGAGTGTCTGCTGTTATTGGTTTGCAATAAGTCAGTTTGATTGGAGTTGCCGAGGAATTTTTAGCGTCAAAAAAATCTGAAAAAGGATTTGGATATCTGGAGCTTTTGAAGATTTCAAAATCTCTTTATTATCTGGTTAAATGAGTTTGTTTTGAATGTTGATTCTGCTAGAATTATATAGGGCAATCTTTGGGCTTGACATGGATGTCCATAATTTTCTTTGTACTTCTTATGTACAGAGGCAATAGTCCTTTTCTTCATGTTTGATTAAATTATTGCTTTTTAGCTTAAAAATGTAAACTTGTAAACTTGATTATGTGCTCACTAGCCAATAACTGGCCATTGTGTTACCTTGTTATACTTTTTTATTGTCCCAAAAGTGTTCTATTTTCTTGATTGGTTTGTTTTTTGGGTGTTCTTTTTTTCTTTGTGTTACTCCAATCCTATCAATCATGATTTTTTAATATATATGGCAGTTGGGAAATCGTATTGAATGCCCTGCTTTATTCATTGGAGTAAATAGACGAAGAAAATGCATTATTGGATCAGAGAAGTCGAGATTTATGACATCCTTGGCTTTCCATGCAGTTATTGGGTAAGGTTGGATTTGTGATTTGGTGTTTCTATTTAGGATGTTTCCAGGGGTGGTGGAGGGAGGGGAGGATAACATTTGCGGTTCTTTCTGTGGCTAGCTTCTTGAATTACTACTTCTATCTCTTTGCATCCGACTTATATGACAGGCTTTTCTTTCACTGCTATGAGTTTGAGGGTTTCAACTTTTTCCAGGGGAGACGAAGAATACCTTTTCGCCAATGGAGTTGGCATCAAAACTGGGGACTATTTCCAGTTTTATCATTCTGATCGGAACACAGCATCATCGTCATGCACTAATGTCAGTGAGAAACTGAAGAACTTGAAGCTAGGGTCGGCTAATAGGAGCTTCTTTCAGACCGAGGGGGTTGCCAATTCTGTTCAGGAGAGGGAATTCATTGGAGGCTTTATTTTCTCCTGCTGCGGTCGTGGGGAATCATTCTTTGGTCGACCCAATGTTGATAGCTCCCCATTCTTGGAGACTTTTCCTGGGATCCCGACAGCAGGAGTTTTCTGCGGTGGGGAAATTGGACGTGGCTTATCACTGAATGCGCACGAGAGCTCAGAAGAAAGCATCACCGGTTGCTGTCTACATGTTTATAGCTCAGTTTATCTGCTAATGTCATATACTCCAATGGCTTCCTTGGAGCATTAGCACTATCTGCTCTTCCCCCGAAGATGCTAAATTTTTGTCCACCATTATCATCACACTGTAAATATTGCACTTTTCCTTGGATGAAATTGCAAGAAGTTGGATTCTGAAGCTATCAAAACCATTTAGCGTGAAGGCACACGGTATTTCCAAATTACAGGATTTCCTTCGTGATTGGGGATTGTATATGTGTGAAATGCTTGATATAAACAGTTGGTGTTTAGATGGTGAAAGAGAGGAAGCTTCATATCCTCTCTTTTAAAAGCCATTGCTTTCCAAGTTTTCCAAGATTACATGGAAGCTGGAAATGTTGAGCCGCTTGAAGTAACTCGTACTCATTCCTGTTATGTTGCAGAATGTGTCCAGTCCAATCAATGAATTAAGTTTAATTGAATCTTAATCAAATTTAAACCTCATAATATCTTTTGAATTTGACTAATTACAATAAACTGAGTCTGTCCAATTCCCATTTAACAGTTCAAAGTATGTTTGATCAGCTTGAAGTTTATTTTCAGGTAACTTAGAACTTCAAGGTACTTGACTAATTTGTGATTAATTACAAAGGAATCTTTCTGTTTATGAGCTCGTTTACATTGCAAAAGTTGAAATCTTGATCAGACATGAATTGATGGAAGAGAAGCTTACAACCTTGAACCTCTTCTACTCCTCAATCACTGCCTTGTTAAGAAAAAGAAACCTGACTTGAAAAGACACCACTCAGATACTTTTCTCATTATGTATACATATTTTCCATTCTTTACACTTCATTTTCAAACAATTATATATAAAAATGGAAAATTTAATATTATATCGAATAGTTTACTATAAGTAGATGGTCATTTACACGAAGAAATCTCAAAATCTTCGATAACAAATCTACATATCATTCTAAAATTAATATTACTACTACGTACACTTGTTAACTCATGTATTATCCAACATATTTCTTAGCTGCATGCCTGGACTCACCTGCATGCATCTCGATAATAAACACACGAGGAAGCAAGACCTATAGACAACTTAATCAACAAAACAAGCTGATAATCCTCCAACTGCATAAATGGTTGCAGATGTTTTTGTATATGTGGTAACGATTAGGCTTTAGGAATGAATATATCTTTCATTTTCCTGTTTAATTACTTACTTGAGAAGAGATGAGAGAGTCTATGCAAAAGATGGTAATGAATTCAATTTTGCCTCCCAAAGCTTAGTTTCAGCGCTATCATCCTAAAATATGATCTTGGTATTTCTGTTTTCTTATTAAATCTTCTTGTGTGTTTCATTTCAACTGTTATCTTTGCCTTCTTAAGCAGTCGATGAACAGAAAGTATATGTAGAGACGCACCAAGAGAATGTAAGTTCAAATATAAAGAACAAGGTTAATACTCAAGGAGCTTAATAATTAAAATTCAAGTTTGGAATTACGAAAACTCTGTAATAAATATCTAAGCATATGATGAATTTGATATTATGAAATACAAAAATTGAAAAACAATATATATTCTATGTTCATATATATATTTATGCAGAATCTAGGTTTATCTAGATTTCGAAAATTTTCAAATGCTCCTATTAAAAATAGGATTGATTGGGATATACAAGAAATAGACCGATTACGAAGCTCTTTGTTTTGAAAGAAATGAAACAAAAGATACGGTAAAATTAGAATGGTTATTGTATGGGATTTATCGATCTAAAGCTAAATGCAGAGGTGTATATTAGATCGATATGAACATCATAAGGTACCCGGTAATAAATTTTGTGTTATTGCATCCCATATAACTTGAAATTGTATTGATAAGATCATATATAATATGATAATTGGAGTATAATTTCTTTTCTTTCTATATTAGTGATATATTGAATCCGTACTTTTTCTAGTGTATATTGAATAAATGCTCGAGACAAACTATGACAGTATTATTTAATGCTCCAGCTGGGATGACAGGGAGTGATTAGAACAATGACGCAGGCCATATTGGCTAGTGGTTGTCATGCGTATTTGTCTTTGGAATCAGTCTTTTAATATTCATTACGAAGAACCAAAAAGACCTAATGAAACCCTAGATAATGTATGACCACTTACATTGCATGAACCTATTCTCTTATCCTCAGAATCATTGCCAATGATTAGCTGAACCAGACAAACATATTCCTGACCACTTGGTAGGTCACAGGACAGGATCCAACTTCTAAGATCTTCAAAGAGAGAATTCTGAGTTTTACATGATTAGGAAATAAATCTTATTTAACCACAAGGCCTGTTTTCAAACTTCACCTTCGTGGAAAATAAAAATAAGCACTTGATCATAGCATGAATAGTTAGAGAACGATGTTTCTTATACCAATTCAGCCAAAACCCTAGTTAGTATTGATTGTTATGGATTACTCCTAAACCCAGAGTAAAACTAGAGAAGTAAAGGAAAGTCATGTTTCTTCTTCATGAAAATTAGAACACTGAGATAACACGAAATTGAAAGTAACAAAAGAGAGTACGAGGAGTAAGCACGATATTGGCACGGCTCAATCAGATTAAAGGACCCAAAATCGAACCCTTTTGGAGGTTTAATTTGATTGAGCCATTCCAACATCACCACTTTCTCTCTAATCTTACCACATAAAGAAGAAGAAGATGACAACGAAGATCATGATGATGATTTGGTGAAGAACCAAGAATGACCCTTTTGCTACACATCCATGCCAGGGTGATTTATGAAAAGATAAGCTAAGAGGGATAGAGAGACTGAAATTAAACCAGGAGATAACACAGAGATGGTGTCTTTGGTGTTAGATTGACGAGAAGATGGTTAGTATATATGGAAAAGAAGAAAGCGGAAACTAGGAAGGATATTTTGGAAAGAAATCTAGATATGGTTGAGATGTCAAAATCTATGTGCTTCATATGGAAGAGCCAAGTTTTCATATAAAATTTCTCATTTGGTCTTTCCAAGCTATGCTTAGTGGTTGATGACATTGGAATTAAGTACACGAAAAGGGTTCCTTTTCTTACTATTTTTCATATGTGCACCAATAAATTATTAATTAGATGTAATAATTTACAAATCACGTATTATTAGAATTAAGTGACAAAATTAATTTAAATGATAGTCAT
>JANSVB020000160.1:373737-384620 GCA_025504935.2 Erythroxylum haughtii | reverse complement strand
TTTTAAGTTCTTGTCTAAATCATTAATAAATATAAACTTAGACATATTATTTTAAATTTAACTTAACCTTATAAGTTTATATTTTAAAATTTTATATAATTTATTGAAATAATTGTATTTAAATAAAAATATCACGTTTTACATAAAGTACTAATCACAATTTTAAAAAAATTAATTTGATAAACAATAATTTTGATAAAATTTAAATTATATATATATCAGACAATAAATTTAAAATAAATTAATTATAAATTTTGAATTTTTTTATTTGATTAAACATGACTCTTCAAAATTATAAAACCTAATTCATATGCTCAATCTTAAATTTTTTAATTTTTAGTTTATAAATTTAAGTCATTGAGTCAATGAATTTAATTCATTAATTAGAGTGTGTATTTTTAATTAAAAAATCTTAAATTTTCTTATATATTTACAAATAAAAAGCATGCAAGTTAAATTAATTTTTTATTATAAAAAGACTTGTAACTATTGTCTTGTGCATACTCTGAATAAATATTTGAAAATAATAATAAATTAGTAAATAGCATATTCTCAAAAATTATAAAACTCTTATTGGATTAAGTTTTTCTAATTAACAATAAAAATGTTAGGTAAACCTCGGGATTGATGAAATAGCTTGCAAATTACGTCAACCGAGTACTTCACACTAGGCAAGCCTTGTATGACATACTCGATCGAGAGAAAATAAATAGGAGAATTCGAACATAAGATCTTTTAGTCTCATATCTTCCACTCCACCAACTCGATAACCTCCTCTGGCTATAAAAATGTAATTATTATTGTTTAAATATAAACTTAACAAATTTCAAAAAACAATGTTAACTTGCAAATTCCTTATCTCAAGAAACATAAATCTATTATATAATTATATATAAAATTAATAGTTGAACACATAATTTATTTAACAAATTAATAATTAAATTACATGTAAAAAAAATTAATCTAATGAATATTGTAACCCCTATCTTGTTTTTAATCTTAGCCTTGCATTTTCTTAAATTGTAAACTTCTAGAGTAGGCTTTGATATATAGATTTGCCGTTCTAGAAAAGTGGTTAGTGATGGAAAGGCCCAAATCTTACCTCAGCCCAAATTTAATATTTTTTTTTGCTTTTTATGGAAGATTGAATAGACCATATAGCTAACCAATTTATTATGAGAATTAAGTGTACTTATGATATACCTCCGACCAAATTAAGGATTACAATGAGTTAGATCATGAGTCAACCCTTTTTAAAATAATTTTTTAAAATTTAAAATATAGATTAACTTATTTTTTTAATTAAGTCCGAATCTGAACTTCTCAAATTCAGGCTTACTCGAGGCTAAACTCTTCTGTTTGGACTATAAACTGAGAATTATTATCCCTACATCTAATAACCAAGGTGTAATATTCTTAAAAGCATTATGCACTTTTTTAAAGACTTAAATCATTTTTTAAATATGTTGTCTTTATATTTATTGGAACTTACCTAAGAGAATTAAATTTTATTAATACTGTGATTTTATATAAAAAGTAAAAATAATCAATCTCCAAACTTAACATTGTGCACTCCACCAAATCCATTAGACTTTTGCCAATTTCATGGAGATTACTTATCTTCACAAGTCACGTAAACTTTTGCTATTTTGTTTAATTTCAATTTCAAAGTAGGGGAAAGAAAAAAGTGCCCTGCATTAAGTGTCTTTAATATCTTAACTTCGTTTTTTACCATTACTTTTTATTATTTATAATATTAATAGTCATAGATAATCATTATCTGTTGGAGTACACATTTTTTTAATATTACAATCAATAATTATAACATAAGAACAAAAATTGATATAACTAAAGTATGATTTGTAATATCAATAATTAATAATTACAATGTATTAATAACATATAATTTAATCCTTAAAAAAAAGAATGTGAGAAATGGTATATAAGAAGGAAATGTGGCGTCAAACAAGACAACTCTGGCTTCGAATATTTGAAAAGAATTGGTTTTGCTGAAAGTAATGTCATTTTGTAATTTTTAATTTAGAAAAATTGTGTCAAGTCTAGTTGGGCTTAGATTCAGCTGAGTCTCAAGTTAGGTTGGCTCTCAATAGTAGGGGTCGGGTCGGACCTGAGTATTAGAGAATATACACAGTATCAAATCTAAACGTAGTATAATGAATTTAAAATTTTCATATAATCAACTTTAACAAATTTTAATTAGAAACATAAAACAAGAAATTAACAAAGCTATACTAACCTGTTTCGATTTCTTGTTACAATTTCCTGCTTCTTTGAATTCATTAATCCATAAGCCGTTCAATCGTCTGGCCTCTAGTGGTATCTATAGATCTGTTTAGAAAAAACTTAGACACAATTTGAGAGGAAAAATGTAATAAGTGCTAGTTATCATTTTTCTAATTTTTCCTTTTATATGAAAAATCTTATTTTTCATGTTTTTGGATTTTATTAAAATTACAATCAAATTCGAACTTTAATTATAACTATGAATTAATCCTTATAATATCAAATATCATATATTGACTCTTAAAGTTTCTACAACTTCTCAATTAAGTCCAACTTAATTCAAATTTCACTTTCTCCTTTATAGACCTTTTATATGTGACCTATTAGGTTCCTAATATGTTGGCCATGATTATAAATTATAATTATAATTCATAATTAGAATCAAATAAATTAAAGTTCCTTTTAATTTATCTTTAATTCCCAAATTAAACAATTTATAATCATATATCATAATTGACGTCTAGTAACATGTCATGACCACCCAAATATTAGGAAGGTCAAAGTGGTTTGACTTAACCTGTCTATGCATAGCTATAATGTATAAATTAATCATTTCGTCATCTAATGCTCCAATTGGAATTAGAGTATGAAATTCGTGTCTACTCTAAATAATCCAATCATGTTCGTTCTTGCTTATTAGTATATGATTTATAATTAATATTTGAAAACAACTTTTCCAAATTTCAATTTACTCTGGCCAGAGATTCCCAAAATCATTAGTAATAAAAAATAACAGAACATTCTCCCTAATTATTTTAGGACAACGAATTTTTTATTAATTTACTCAACTATCTCCACATAGTTCATACAATATCCAATAACTATCAAATTGAATTATTCCAAGAATAGAACATAAGTAGTATCAAAACATAGTAATTCTTACATGAGATAACTTTGGTAATCTCAAGTCAAATGATCAATTATACAACCATCATAATGAGATAATCCACAGACACACAAATAATACTCTATTCGAGATTCTCATAATTGGGTCAGTTTAGTGAACTTATTCTCTAATAAGTACCCACATATTTGTTTAAGTATCTCTACACTTTAATATACGAGATCGATTACTTTCTTCATAAGAAAAAAACAAATATGTGCTAGTCTAACCATTTTATCAATACCATGTCTTGATGAAACTATGACTAGGAACATTTTAGGAATAATATAAAATGCAATTCGAATCTCATAATTATAATTACATTATAATTTCAAATTGCATAACAATTATTCCATGGATTTTATCTTTATGATTAATAATTAAATTATTAACAAATATATAAAGATAAAGAATGTCTTTTGTTGAATAAAAGACAGATTTTATATAAATAAATATACAACCAAAAATCGACTTCAAGGTCATAAACCAACACTGGGCTTAGCTCATTATCATCCCTAGTTCACACACTTTAAATTTAACTAAACTTTAAATTAATCACGGTCCATTCTGGCCCGACTTATTATCATCCCTAATTACACACTTCAAATTTAACCAAACCTTCAATTAATAACGACTTGACTTATAAGCCACAACAAACCTGAAGCTCAAACTGACACTATTGCCGTCTCTCATCACATACTTCAAATTTAACCAAACTTTCAATTAATTACGACCTGAGCTCGACCCATCCCATTGTTGTAGTCGACTTCTGTAAGTAAAAATGGGAGGCATAAACTTGTATGTGGATAGGTAGAAAAAGAAGGAAGACGACATCAAAGTCAGAAATAGCAAGAAGAAAAAAGAAGATGACAACTGTGGACAATCTGTTCATAGTTGTAAACGTGTCTAGGAGACTTATAAATAAGCCTTCCGAGACAGTTGTATAATCATCCCTTCTTAGAAAATCCTTAATCCTCGTAGAGAGTGTATTTCTATTTCATAAGAGAGTTAATTGTTTCTCCTTGCAAAATGGAGAGATGTTGTAACTCCTATTTTGCATAGTGAAATTTCTTCTTCTTGCCTGTGTTTTTACTCTAATTTATTTGGGAGTTTTTCATGTAAAATCTGTGTATTTATTCTTTATTACTATTTCTTTCAATCTTATTTAGTTGTGAACATGCTCTAATCTGGTCGATTTTCTCAACAAGTGGTATTAGAGCGTGATGAGAAAATTATGATGAATTTTTTGGCATAATCTGTTTGGAGTTTGGCTGAGCACAGTGAAAGTTGGTGAATAGTAAAACAGTAATCACGAAAGGTGATAACTGTTCATGCATTTATTTTCGAATTAAAAATTGTTCATTTAGTTGAACTAGATACTATTCACATATACAATGTTATTCACGTATACGGTACTATTCATATATACGATTAATATTCATTCATACGAGTACAATACTATTCATACATATAAGTACGCTAATATTCATACATATAGGTATTATTTACATGAAATAGTGGGAGCAAAGTTCTGTTTGTGATAAAAGCAATAATGACAAAATTTAAGATTAAGAAGTTTAATAAGAGTAATTTCTCATTGTGGAAGTTAAAGATGAAGGCTATCTTGAGAAAAGATAACTGTTTAATGGCAATCAATGAAAAGCCAGCAACATTCACAAATGAGAATAAGTGGAATGAGATGGACAAGAATGCTATTAGAAATCATCATTTGGCACTAGCAGATGGGGTCTAGTCAAGCATAAAAGAGAAGAAGACGAAACAAGAGATTTAAGATCATCTCATAAAATTATACAATGCCAAATCATTACATAACAAAATTTTTCCTAAAAAGAAACTTTATACTCTTCATATGGCAGAATCTACTTCGATGACAGAGTACATCAATACCTTGAATACTCCATTCTCTCAACTCACTTCGTTGGGTTGTAAAATAGAGACAAATGAACGTGGCGAGCTTTTACTTCAAAGTTTACCTGATTCGTATGATCAACTCATTATCAACTTAATAAATAATATCCTTACGGATGTCATAGTCTTTGATGATGTTGCAGCTGTTGTCCTAGAAGAGAAAAATTTATGCAAGGATAAGGAAGACAGGCTAGCAAGTTCACAACATATGGAAGCCTTGGCGGTGATGAGAGGGAGATCAACAAAACGAGGTCAAACTGAAAGCCAAAATCATGGTAAATCAAAATTAAGAAGTAAGAAGAATTTAAAATGCTACAATTGTGGTAAGAAAGGTCATCTAAAGAAAGATTGTTGGAATTTAAAGAAATTTTCCAATCCTCAAAGAAATGTGGCAAGTTGGTCCAATGACGGAGATGCTCTATGTTGTAAAGCAGCAAAGATTAATGAAGGCAAGAAAAAAATTTACTAAAGTATGCTTATTAACTTAGGAGTTACATTCCACATAACCTTTCGAAGAGAATGATTCCATCATTATAAACCTATCTCTGGAGGATCTGTGTACATTGCAATGATCATGCCTTAAAGATTGTTGGCATTGGAACTATCAAGTTGAAGATGTGTGACGGTACAATTCATACTATTCAAGATGTGCAGCATGTGAAGGGTCTGAAGAAGAACCTATTGTCTGTTTGACAATTGGATGATCTTGGATGCAAGATCAATGGTGAGAATGGGATCATTAAAATCATAAGAGGAGCGCTCATACTTATGAAGGGAGAAAAGATAGTTGCAAATTTATACATAGTAAAAGGAGAGACTTTGCAAAAAGCTGAAGCATCCATTGTCTCAAATAGTACAAGTGAAAGATCAATAATGATGTGACATCAAGAACTTGGGCATATGTCTAAACAAGGAATTAAAAACCTTGTAGAGCATAAGTTGTTTCTTAGACTTATAAAAGTATTACTCCCTTTCTATGAGCATTAAGTTATAAGCAAGTAGCATTGGTTGAAGTTTAACACATCAAATTCTAAAAGCAAATCAGTTTTAGAATTAGCGCACTCTAACGTATGGCAAGCACCAGTTCCATCCCTAGGAGGAGTAAAGTACTTTAGGTCCTTCATTGATGAGTATTCCAGGAGATGTTGGGTGTATCCAATCAAGAGGAAGGCAGACGTGTTTTCAGTCTTTAAAGTTTACAAAACGCAGGTAGAACTTGAATCTGGAAAGAAGATCAAGTGTTTGAGGACAGATAATAGAGGATAGTAAACTAACAATGAATTTGATCAATTATTCAAGCAAGAAAGGATTAAAAGGCAGTTCATAACGGTATACACTCTTCAACAGAATGGAGTGATAGAGCAGATAAACAGATCTTTGTTAGAGAGAATTAGAGCTATGTTGGCAACAACAAGCTTAGACAAGACTTTCTGGGCATAAGCAATAAGTATCACTTATTATGTGGTAAATCAAGCCCCATCAACTGTAGTTGAGTTTAAGACACCGATAGAGATATGGACTAGTAAGCTAGTTGATTATTCAAACCTCCAATATTTAGAAGTCCTATGTACGTGATGTACAATCCCCAATAAACTACGAAGTTATATCTAAAATCCAGGAATGCTTATTCTTGAGGTATGTTGAAGGAGTGAAGGGGTATCGCCTGTGGGATTCCACTGCTCATAAGGTTATCATCAACAGGAATGTAATCTTTGGATATGAGCTACAAAAGAAAGGAGAAGATGATAACATATTAAAGGAAGATTCAGAGACTACTGCTGTTTAAGTGGAAAAGGAATCTCATATCAATTCTTTTGATGTAGCACTAAAACACGAGGTACAATAACCAATAAAGTCTGAACCTCTAGAGGCTCGTCGATCAAATCACCCAAAAAGGTGACTAGATTGGCATTCAGACCAAGCAATGTTGCATATTTTCTTTTAACTAAAGATAGGGAGTCATTAACTCTCCAAAAGGCAATGAATAGTTTAGATGCATCTCAATAAATGACACTAATGTAGGAAGAAATTGAAGCTCTTCTTAAAATAAGACTTGGGAGCTCATGTTATTATCATATGAAAGAAAGCCTATTAGAAATAAATGAGTTTTCAAGATTAAGTAAAATGATGAAGATCATGTGGAGAGATATCGTGAAAGATTGGTAATAAAAGGATATGCTCAGAAGGAAGAGATTGATTTCAATAAAATAGTTTCCCCTGTGGTTTAACTCATTACAGTCCGAGTAGTCTTGGCAATGTGTGCTACATGTGATTTACATCTTGAACTGTTAGATGTAAAAATAACTTTTCTTCATGGAGATCTTGAAGAAGAAATTTATATGCTCTAACCAGAAGTTTTTGAAAAAAAGGCGAAGAGAACTTAATTTGTAGTTTAAACAATTCTCTGTCAGTCTAAAGTACGGGCTGAGATGTTGGTACAAGAGATTTGATTCCTTTATCACGAACCTTAGATGCAACAGACTCAATGCAGACCCTTGTGCATATTTCAATAGGTTTGGTAAAAATGACTTCATTATTTTGCTCTTGTATGTAGACGACAAGTTGGTAGCAGGCCTCAACAAATATCGTCTCAAGGAGTTAAAGATACAATTGGCTAGGGAATTTGATATGAAGGACTTAGGACCAGCAAATAAGATTCTAGGGATGCAAATTCATCGAGACATAAGTAATAGGAAGATTTAGCTTTCTTAGAAGAATTATCTAGAGATCTTGCGACATTTCAACATGTATGATTGTAAGTCAATTTCTACTCCACTTCCTGTTAATTTCAAGTTATCCTCTAAAATGAGTCCTAGCAATGAAGAAGAGATAATAGAGATGTCTTAAGTACCGAATGCATCAGTAGTGAAAAGTTTAATGTCTGTTATGATTTGTACAAGATTAGACATTGCATATGTAGTGAAAGTGGTTAATCGATACATGGTGAATCCTGGTAGAGAGCATTGAAATTATGTAAAGAGAAACTTAAGATACTTCTAAGGAACCTCAAATTTTGCATTATGTTATGGAGGATCCGATTTTATTGTCAGAGGATATCCTGATTTAGATTATGATGGTGATCTTGACAAAAACAAATCTACTACATGCTATATGTTTAAACTTGCCAGCGGAGTTGTATGGTGTATTTCAAAACTGCAATCAATTGTTGTTACATCAACAATAGAAGCAGAATATGTAGCAACTACACAAACCAGTAAAGAAGCAATATGGTTGAAAATGCTCTTGGAAGAACTTGGGCATAAGCAAGAAAAGATTTCTTTATTTTGTGACAGTCAAAGTACCTTACATCTTGCAAAGAATCTAACGTTTCATTCAAAGACCAAAAACATATGAGTATACTCTCACTTTGTTCTTGAAAAAGTTAAAGAAGGAGCTGTAAATATTCAAAAAATTCATAACAAAGATAACTCAGCAGATTTCATGACAAAGGCAATCAATACTAACATGTTTATTTGGTGTCGATCCTCTTGTGACTTGATAGGGACGTGAGCAACATGAAAATGACAAGGAAGAAAGAATGATATTGTAACATCCCGTTCCCATATTAAGAGTTAGAACCCAAAAGTATGGTATATGTGAGATCAATGACAGATTAAGAAAAATTCCTTTTTTATACTCCTACATATTTTAGCATACACGCACAAAAATTTGGATGTTCTGCATACATTTAAAATGATTGTACACGCACTCATTGACACTCTGGGTATAATTGAATTATAATGTGATATTGTTGAGAATTGTGGTTACGATTATGAATAATTTTAGATGGTGGATTTGAGAATTGGGAATTGTTTACAACTATATTGAATGGATTCTGGATTGTGATCTATAAAAATTTACATTAGTTGATGAAGCAATATTTGTCTCTGTTATGGTTTAGAAGATTACATATATGATTGATATACTGTTCATGCATGAAAATATATAAAGTGTTAACAAAGGTGAATTTGAATAAGTGATGTAGTGTTAAGTATTTAAATGCAGAGTGTATAATGAAATGAAGTTGTTGTTGTTAACGTATAATACAGAAAAATGGAAGTGCAAGAATTAGTGTTATCCGATTATGCTCTGTTTTTGGTGTTAGTGTGTAGTCTTCATTTTGATCTATTGTGGAAATGAATTTAAGCGAGTTCAATGATATGAAATGAAGAGTTAGTGAGGTTGTGATATAGAGTTGATGAATTGTTAAGTTGTTGAAGAATTAAAAGTGTGGGAAAAATGGGAAAAATGCATCAGATGAAAGTAAAAAGAGAAACAAAATGCAGAAAATGAAAATTTATGCATGAGAAATTGGATTTTTGATGTTTTGTGTGAACCTTGGATTTTTTATTTGTTTGTGTTGTTGAGCTAAAATGAAGTTAGAAGAATGTGTTTCAGTGTTCTATATGTTAATTGAAGAAGATTGAAATGAGAATAAAGAAGTGGCAAATTACTGTAGAAAGAGAGGTAGTAAATATAAGTTTTGGATTTTTAAGCTTTGAAGTATAAGTTTGATTATGTTTTGTTTAAAAATTGTATGGAGTCTAGAAATGCATTATTAATAAGTTAGAAGAATTTAAGTTGGAAAAGTACAAATAAAGATTTAGGAAGAAGAAGCACAGTGAATGAAAAAGAGAAGTTAGAAAGGTTAGCATTGATATAAAACTTCCTTGATTAAATTGTATTGATCTAGGAAGATTTTGACGAATTTATTTTCATAAAAGTTGTAGATATTTCTTTTAGCTTTTTATTGATATAAAGTTTGTAATGTTTGGAGTTCTGGACCAAAAGTTATGGAGGGTTGAAGTTAGATATGTGACTAAGGAAATTTAGACTTTCGCATGAAAGTGCACGATAGCGACTTTGAAGGTTTAAATTTGCACGATAGCGATTTTGAAGGTTTTAAGGTGAAAGTCGCGATCTTGCATAAGCACGATCACGAATTTGAAGGGTTGATGGTGAAAATTGTGATCGTGCAATGTTGAAAGGTTGATGAACATCCTTTCATTTTTTAGCTATATCATCTTTGTCTGACCTCCAAATGACATGAGACTTGAACCATTTCTATACCTCTCCACTAAAAATCATAGCCATATAAACTGAATTGAGAGAGATTGAGTGATAAACGTGGACAGGTTTGACTATTGTGCTCTCACCCAATCTTTATCTTTATATCTCATGCATGTGACTTCTCACCCTCACACTTGTAACTCACGCACGCCCATGAGTTTTCTCTCTCACCTCCATGAGTTTAATTGCTAGGCTGATATTTATTTGTCACATCAAGTTATTGTTCTCTCCAATAGTAACCATGACTTGATTTTGATCTAAACACCTAAGAGAAATTTGCAAACTGAACAGTCCTGTTTCTTTTGGCCATAACTTCTTCTCTAGATGTCCAAATGAGATGATCTTTAATTTGACATAAACTAGAGACATAGAGCTACAAATCATATGAAGAAGTAGAATGGAAATTCAGACTCTAAGGCTTTCAATTTATAGATGAAAATTGAATCTAGTGTACTGTTTCAGAAGGAGAATAATCCAAAAATATTGGGAGAATAACTTTCAGATTTCTGAACTAAATTAAATGATTTTGGTGTCATTATGGGAGAACAATTTTCCAGAGAGAGTATTGCCAAATTACTTCATTTTCATTGTTGAAATGATTAAGAAAAGTATAATAGAAAGTTAGTTTTTGGGAAAAGTCTGAAAGCGATACAATGAAAAATGAATTATGATTTTAATGGTTTTATTGAGGTATATA
>JANSVB020000160.1:303094-316343 GCA_025504935.2 Erythroxylum haughtii | reverse complement strand
ATCAGAAGACTGGAAACCACCGACAACCCGACAGGAAATTATGAATGGAGGAGGGGAATGCTCAGATGGAAAGGAAGAATAGTGGTGAGTTGCGACAAGGAGCTCCAAAAGAAAATAATAACCTTGGCGTATGATAGCCCGCAAGGGGGTCATTCGGGGGTAACAGCGACAATCAAGAGGATACAGAACTTGTTCCATTGGAAATAGATAACTAGAGACATAAGAAACCATATGAAGAATTGTGTGACCTGCCAAAGAAGCAAATATGACAACACGGCATATCCTGACTTAGTACTGCCCTTACAAGTGCCGGACAGATGTTGGAAGGAAGTCACGATGGACTTCATAGAGGAATTACCACCTTCCCATGGGAAGTCAGCTATCTTCGTGGTTGTGGACAGGTTCAGTAAATACGCGCACTTCACAGCAATTAAATACCCGTATACCGCACAGGAGGTGGCGCAGGTATTTATGGATCATGTATTTAAATTACATGGGACGCCTGAACGTATAATTACGGATAGAGATCCTCTTTTTGTAAGCAAGTTTTGGCGAGAGATGTTTAGGCTACAAAATGTGAAATTGCAACTTTCCACTGCTTATCATCCACAAACGGATGGGCAGTCGGAAGTTGTGAACAAGACACTGGAAACCTATCTGAGGTGCTTCTGTGATAACACGCCCTAGAAATTGACGAGCTGGTTAACGATGGCCGAATGGTGGTATAACACCACACATCATTCAACCATAAACACCACACCATTTGAAGTTCTCAACGGGTATCCACCACCTTTATATGTGTCGTACGTAGCAGGAGATTCTAAGGACATAGTGATGGATCAACTACTACAGGAAAGAGAAGCCACACTACAGATTGTCAAATTCCACTTGAACAGGGCAAAACAGAGGATGAAGTTGTAGGCAGATAAAAAACGTTCGGACCGGGAGTTTGAAGAAGGGCAGCGGGTTTATGTGAAACTACAACCCTACAGACAACACTCTCTTCAGCATAGACCTAACCAGAAATTAGCTCCTCTGTACTATGGGCACTTCCCAATCATTAAGAAGGTAAACAGGGTGGCATATACACTAGGACTTCCTGAAGGATCAACCATTTATCCTACCTTCCACGTCTCTCAATTAAGGGGTTTTGTTTCGGAAGGCACATCTACATCCAGTCAGCTACCCACAGCAATGAAAGAAACGACAAAAATTATAGTGGCTATTTGGGGACGAAGAATGGTGAAGAAGAACAATAGAGCAATCACACAGGTACTGGAACAGTGGCAAAGGGGAACAAAGGAGGAGGCAACGTGGGAATTGTTTTATGAATTACAGAAGAAGTTTCCGGACGTCAATTTGCTGGACAAGGTGATTCTTGAAGACAGAGGGGATGTTACGATAACTTGAGTTGCATGGGCTCGAAAGGAAAAAGAGAAGAACGGTGTCGTAAGCAATGAGCTAAGAATAAACGAAACATAGCATAGGAGTAACGGTCGGATCGTACTCACGTGATATGTGTATAGAATATTCTAAGTACAGTAGAATATATATCCGTTGTAACAGACAAATGAGGAGGCGTTTTTCAGGAAATGAAATTCTGAGTTTCTCTCTCTCTCTCTGTCGCTTCTTTATTCTGTGTGTTGTGCTGTTGTGTGGCGAATTTGGTGAGATCAGTGCGCGAGTGAGTGCAAATACGTTCTCTAGTGTAAAAATACGCAACAACCTCTCTACTCCATTCGTGGCTGGCCAGCCGTCACTACTTCGTCCACCGCTGCTTCGTTTCCAGTCTCCTAGTCTTGTCACCTGCACATCTTCGACTTCCACTTACACGCTTTAGGAGATAAGTGATAGTAATAATTAGGGAATCCGATGACACGAGTGAGTGTGAGTCAACCAAGTCAAGAAGAGTCCAACTCGCTCATGGAATTACGAAGTGACTATATTTAGGCTATTGGGTGACGTGGACGATTAAGGTATGCATACTCCTTTCACATTTTGACCAAAGATAAACATAATATCTTATTTTTAAGGCTAATATATTTAAAATATTATTTCTTAAAAAACGTGTTCACTGGTTAAATTATAAAAAAAATTATATCTAATTTTTCAACTTTTAATTTGATTATATGAATAATTTTATTATTAAAATCAAATAATTAATAAATTAGTTGATTAATTTTTTAAATTAATAAATTATTAAAAATTAAAGTTAAAATTAATTTTTATTTTTATTTAATTTTAAATTATTAAATTATGTTAAATTATATTTCAAAATTTTTAATTTTATTCCATTTTTAGTTAACTTTTTAATAGTATAAATTTTTGAACCTTAAATTTTTTATTTTACTGATTTAACTTTTGATGCAGTCTTAAAAAATCATATTATTTAGTAAATTTAAATGTTATTAAATATAATAATTAAAAATTAAAAATAAAGTTAAAATACAAAGTCTAGTATAATTAACTATTATCTATGATTAAAAAATTGAAATAGTTTCAATTGATACTTTAAACATGTCAAATTTTTTATTCATTTTTTAATCTTGCAATAAAATTTACTTTAATAATTTTTGTTGTTAAAAATTGATATCGGTTGATTTTTTAAACTAAAATAAATAAATTTTATTTAAATTAAGACAATCTCCTTTAATCCTATTTCAAATTCTTTAATTCTGTTTAATTTTTAACAATTTATATCACGATTGAATCTTTTAAAATTTTAATTTCTTGTCTTAACGGTTTAACTTTTGCTTATATTTTTAATTATTTATTCTTGTTTAAATATTAAATCTTTAAAATGAATAATTTATTAATTATTTTAAGAATCTTAGCAAAAAAAAGAAGGAAAGATTCTTATTTTATTCGTTTAGAACTTAATCTAATAAGAGGAATCACAAGTTTAGTGGAGAAAAGTGACTGTTGTACTAAATGGATATCCATCCGTTGAATCTACTCTGCCACGTAACTTAGCAAGATTTTTACTTAAATGGGTAACAAATATGATTCCATACTTTTAAGAACTTTTAAGGATTATATACTTAAAAAAATTATATTAGCTTTGAAAAAATAGGATATCATTAATAAACACTAATAATAAAAAGTTACAAAATAAAGCAAATGTTCTAATAATATTTATCTATTGAAAATATACCAAATAATAAATTCACTTAATTTTTTTAATTTAATATATTATTAATTTATCTCTATTTTTTAAAATATATATTATTTTAAACTTGATTTTACAACATTTTTTATAATGTGATTCTACAGGCTTCGGTCGATCTGATCATGATCGACCCTTGGCTTGATTAATTCAGGTCAAAATTGGACCAAGTTATGCGAGTTGAGTTTTTTAAAATCTTTATTCTTATTTATCGAAGAATTTAAAATTTAATTAATTTAGTTTATTTTATAAGAAATTATTAATAAAAAATTATTAAAATAAATACAACAAAACTTAGGAGGTGTTTGGAAAGGTGTGAATTTGAATTCAATACTGCAATTGAATTCATTGCACATGTTTAGAAATACAAAAAATAGATGGGTTCAATTTATGCATATAATTGAAACTCATCTCTTTTATAAATTAAATTCACTCCTTCAAGTGTAGGAATTCAATTACATTAAAATTTGAGAAAGACATCTTTAATAAAAAGTTATTGTTTGCTAGGAGTTTATAACCAAACATTCATCAAAGTTTATGTATTTATTGTGAATTTTATTGAGTATAATTCTTTGTCCTATATTTCTTATCAAGAATTGTTCTGTGTTATTAAAAAATAACGTCTTACTTTTTCATTCTTTGGACTACTTCATTTCTCACTCTTTTATGTTTCACTTGATTATATTATCAAGATTATTAATTAAAATAGTTAATAATTAATTAACTATAATATAAAACTTGAACACGTTGAATTCAAAAATAATAATTCTAATAATTTTATACAAAATAATAATGATTTGTATTCTTGGAAGGTAGGAAGAGACAAGTATAAATGTTACAGAACATGACACCGCTAACTCCTCTTTCTCTTCCCACCACAAATCTTAGCTACAGTCTCATGGCGGCTGCCTCCTCCACAGCCACTACCACCACAGCTAAGACCGCCATCCGCTCTTCCCCCAGATGGTCACTCCTTACTTCCCGCCCCCCCGTCTGTGTCACTAATAAAAAATTAATTCCCTACCGTTCTCTTCACATCTCCAACTCTTTGCCTCCCAAGAGCTCCGCCGCGCCCACCACCACCACCGAGACCCAAATTCCAGCTCCTAGGTTCGGTCCTGATGATCCCAGAAAAGGAGCCGACATTCTCGTGGAAGCCCTCGAGCGACAAGGCGTCAGAGATGTTTTCGCTTATCCTGGTGGCGCTTCTATGGAGATCCACCAAGCACTTACACGCTCTAATGTTATTCGGAACGTTCTTCCTCGACACGAGCAAGGTGGCGTCTTTGCCGCCGAGGGCTACGCGCGTTCCACTGGAAATGTCGGTGTTTGTATTGCAACCTCCGGTCCAGGAGCAACGAATCTTGTGAGTGGACTCGCTGATGCGCTCCTTGATAGCGTGCCCATAGTTGCTATCACTGGACAAGTTCCGCGGCGTATGATTGGTACCGACGCTTTTCAGGAGACCCCAATTGTTGAGGTAACTCGTTCCATAACAAAGCATAACTTTTTGGTGCTCAATGTTGATGATATTCCTAGGATTGTTAGTGAAGCGTTCTTTTTGGCCTCCTCGGGACGACCTGGACCGGTTTTGATTGATATTCCTAAGGATATACAGCAACAATTGTGTGTTCCTGAATGGGATACGAGGATTAGATTAGGGGGATATACTTCTAGATTACCAAAGGATCCGGATGCCACTCTTTTGGAGCAGATTGTTCGGTTGATTTTTGAGAGTAAGAAACCGGTGTTGTATGTTGGAGGTGGATGCTTGAACTCGAGTGAAGAGTTGAGGAGGTTTGTTGAGTTGACTGGGATTCCTGTGGCGAGTACTTTGATGGGACTTGGGGCATATCCAGTTGGAGATGAATTGTCTTTGCGAATGCTTGGAATGCATGGTACAGTGTATGCAAATTATGCTGTGGACAAGAGTGATTTGTTACTTGCTTTTGGTGTTAGATTCGATGACCGCGTAACCGGGAAGTTGGAGGCATTTGCTAGTAGGGCTAAGATTGTTCATATTGATATTGACTCGGCTGAAATCGGGAAGAATAAGCAGCCTCACGTGTCACTCTGTGCGGATCTGAAGTTGGCATTACAAGGGATGAATAGAATTTTGGAGAGTAGAGAAGCTAAACAGAGCTTGGATTTTAGTGTTTGGACAGTAGAATTGGCTGAGCAAAAGGTAAAGTTCCCGTTGAGTTTCAAGAGCTTTGAAGAAGAAATTTGTCCCCAATATGCCATTCAAGTTCTTGATGAGTTGACGAATGGAAATGCAATCATAAGTACTGGGGTTGGACAGCATCAGATGTGGGCTGCTCAATTTTACAAGTATAAGAGGCCACGCCAGTGGTTGACATCAGGGGGACTTGGAGCCATGGGTTTTGGCTTACCTGCTGCTATTGGAGCTGCCGTTGCAAATCCCGATGCAATTGTTGTGGACATTGACGGTGATGGAAGTTTCATTATGAATGTCCAGGAGTTGGCAACAATCAGAGTGGAGAATCTCCCTGTTAAAATATTGCTGCTAAATAATCAACATTTGGGTATGGTGGTACAGTGGGAGGATCGGTTCTACAAGGCTAATCGGGCTCACACATACTTGGGAGACCCATCAAGAGAGTCTGAGATTTTTCCTAACATGTTGAAATTTGCAGAGGCTTGTAACATACCTGCAGCCCGTGTTACAAAGAAGAAAGATGTTAAAGCATCTATTCAGAAAATGTTGGACACTCCGGGACCCTACTTATTGGAAGTAATTGTCCCTCATCAAGAACATGTCTTGCCAATGATCCCAAGTGGTGGGGCTTTTAAGGATACCATAGTAGAAGGTGATGGTAGAATGAAGTACTAATCCTTCTCAGCAGCACATCCTTCATGTATTTAATATAGGAAGTCTTGTATTAGGTTTTGGTTGTTTATACTTTTTGTTTAATTAGTTACCGTTCCAAGTTCTTCACTGCAGAACAACTATATGTTTCCTCTGTTAGTATGCCTTGCTGGTTTGGATCTTGTTAAGATTTGCTTATATAATATTCATATCTTATATTAGACTTTTGCATGAAACCATGGAGGGTTTCATTTTTGTTGTTTTCAGAACTTAAGTTGCATGGATTACTTACTTGATGAAACCGTGGTGGGTCTTTAATGACATCATGGCTTAATCACACTCGCCCAGTGATCCATTTCTAGTTAGAAGAAGATAGAATGCTATGAAGATGCTAGCTTACTTGTATTTAGTTTATAGCAAGGAATGGATATGGAACGAGAGTGACTGTGAATTGGATGCCTGCTACTTCTTAGCAAGGTCTGGCTATGATCAAGCGTGGGGTCATTAGTATGAAGTACTGGGCATGTAACCTAAAGTAATGCCAATTCATACAGTCTGGTGTTTCATTGCTGTTTCTCCCTGTTCTAATGAGAAGCCATGTTAGATGCTTCATTTTAGTTGAGATTTGTTTTACAAAGATTCCTTAGCTTGTTTCTGACTTGATACCTACGATCTGGTATCATGAAACCTTTGCATTCAATATAACTTTACGGATTACACATTTATAAAGAGTGAAGTGTTCTATGATTGTTGTTTACAAATGATCGAAACATTGCATCCCATGAGGAAAAGGAATTTACAGCGTGATGCTAAACTAACTCTGCAGAGTTCTTAACGTAACCATTGCTTAGAGGAAGAGACTAGAGATGGAAACCAATGTTACTCCAGTTCATCCAAGTTTTGGTATAGCTTTGACAGCTTACACAGAAGATCCCGAAGTGAAGTTTTAGATCCCAAAAGCATACATGGAAATTTACTGAAAAATGTTCTCATTGTTCCCTGAAACACTGAAACAGATAGAAGCAAGAGAGCAGAAAACCTCACTTTCAGGCTAGATTTTTTCCATTAGTTCATTGTCCTTCCTGTGCTCAGTTGTACCCAAAAGAGCTTGTTTTAGATTTAAGGTCAATCTTCAGCTGGTTGTTGAACTCTCTCCATTTTTTTTGGAATGAATGAACCTGAAGCTAGCTACTAGATATATTCCTTGGATTCTTTTTCTGGAATGCCAGATTTTTGTGAACAGTCATTCTGCTGGAAACTCCTCCTAAAGAACAATCTTATCTGTAAGGTACTCAATCGCAAAGGGAATCCAAGTCGTGACTAGTTTTCAAGGTAATCGTACATAATTTGCTTATCTATGTTTCAGAGAGAGCTTGTGTAGAATTTAAAGAGATAGCAGGAAAGTCACTAAACTGAGAATCAAAATGATAGAGAAGATCATAACCCCTCCTTTGAATGGTACAAAGCATTCCATGGAAAGATAAGTCAGGGTTAAGTTGAGCAATCCCAAATTAGTGTTTAAACTTCAAGGTGCAGAGACATATACCGATGTTGTTTTAACAATTTGAAGTCCTGAACACATTGGAAATATTGACATGTTCTGTACTTCTTGTCCCTTGTTAACCTAAGAAGCAGCTATTGTAGAGTCGAAGGATTTCTTCCTAACGAGAAGGCATGTGATGTTTGAGGGATTAACCTCTGTATTGTTAGGATTGCACAGGACAAAATCAGGACGATGAAGTGTTAGGTTCAACCTGTCCTTTCCAACAACCAGCCCTGTTGCATCTAGAAGAACATGCCATGAATTCCGATGGGCTTCCGATACCCAATGCATGGAATAATGAGTCCCTTTCACATCAGCTGGATAGGAAAATAGTCCCTTTGGACTATGCTTACATTTCCTCCTGAAGTACTGGCTAAGCTGTGATCCCTTTATCCTCAAATCCAGCCATGTCTCTGGTGCCAATATCACTTTTGATTCCTTGTAACTTGCAAATTCTCGAATGTAATCCAGTTCCTCCCCAATGATACTCATGTAAAAGTTTCCTCTGAAGAAAGGGTAGCTTTCACCCACCAACATCATTGCATCTTTGTAGGTTGGAGTGAAGAGGACAAGATACTCATCATCAGGCAATCCACAGTGCTTCAAAACTTTGTTTCGAGCTTGGATTTCTGGTATTGAGATGAAACTGCCTGGAAATGAGGATTTCTCTGTGAGAATGTCAAGCAATCTTGATGGCTCTAACTGAGTTCTATCCAAGTCAGGTAAATTGCTTCCAAAAGTGGGCGTGGTGGCTTCTCTCAAACCATTCCTGGGTGATTTTCGCCTTTCGTCGCCTGCAGTTTCTGACGTATCTTCATTGATACAAAGTGTAGATAGATCTATCTTTTCTCCAATAAGACCAGCATACTGGGGGTACTTTGCCAAGACATATTGTTCAACATAAGTCATCTCTGTTGGTGTTATAGGACCTGACCACCTCAAATCAAGACCCCTGAATGTTGATATAGCTTCTGCTACAATGTGTGCAGGGATTACAGTATGTGCTTTCTGTTTTAAACCCATAAACATCCCAACAATCAAAATTCCAGTTAGCTTCACGTAATTGAGATGCCCATATAAAGAAAATTACTAAGAGATTTGGCTCACAGATCCGACTTACCTTCACAACCATGCTGCTGGGTCTGCAACCTTCTGCAGGGGGCTTGGAAATAGATGCAAAGAGGGACTTCTTGCGTTGACCTTCCATCTTTCCCTATTTGTTACGAGGATCATCATCAGAATCTAGATATCGTATGTGATCAAATGTTATTTATATATACCACTTACCTGTGAAACAATCTTTTCTTCAGTGTTTCTCCCCATTTTAGCACTATTCTTTACTGTCTGATGAGCACTACTCTGATACCTCAGCATATGGACAAGGCCGGGAGATAATATAGAGGTATGGTATGTATACTACTTCCTCGGTTCCATACAGAGTTTTAATTCAAATCTGTGCTGGAAACTTCTAGGAAAGAACCAACTTCATAAGAATGATTTAGGAAGACATGATCAAAGGTTGAAGAAGTCTATATGAAATGACAAAGAAATTGAAAAGGGAATGCTTGGAACAGGAAGGGAAAGGAAAATCTGAAGGAAAAAAGGGGAACAAGTGTGAATAGAAGACCAAGCCAAGAGGAGTCGAATGAGTCTTGATGGAGACTGGGATTGGTTGTTTGGGCACTAAGAAACTAAAGGAACTCACAAAGAAGTATGAAATTGGGAAGGTTTCAAGGAGTTTGCTGTACTAATAGGGTGTGATTAATCATGGTTAGTTCATGCCAAGTTAGCTTAGAACATGTCACTTGACCAATTTGCTTATACTTTTGGTTAGATGCTAGTTTTGATGACTCCAGGATTAGTTGAAAAGTAATAAACATTCAAAGGGAAGTAACAACAAACTGAATAAAGAAACATCAAATGTGGGAAGAAAAATCAGCGTCCAGGTAATCTTGTATTGATTGGAAAACGATCCTAAGGACCTTCTGGCGACGAGGTGGAGTTTTATAATGGTGTAGCTTTCTTAGTATCTCACCAAGTTTCAATATTTTATCGTCATCAACATCCGGTTAAAGTCTCGTCAAGGCATAGAGTCTAGAAAAGTTCGATAGTATGCAACCTTATCTCTACCTCGTAACTTTTCATATACGGTGAAAAAGAGATGAATAGTTGTTTATTTCTAATTTGAATATTAATCAGAAATCTACTAAAGATAAAAAATTATTAAAAGTGATTGATGCACTGGTAATACATGTATCGAATCAAATATAAGTTTATTTAAAATAATTCATCTGTCATTTTTAAGTATGTGAATGAATGAGCGTCCTGGTAATCATGTATTGATTGGAAAACGACCCTAAGGACCTTCTGGCGACAAGGCGGAGTTCTATAATGGTGTAGCTTTCTTAGTATCTCAACAAGTTTCAATATTTTATCGTCACCAACATCTGGTTGAAGCCTCGTCAAGACGCAGAGTTTGGAGAGATTCAATAATATGCAATCTTACATCTACTTAATAACTTTTCATATATAGTGAAAAAGAGATGAATAGTTGTTTATTTCTAATTTGAATATTAATCAAAAATCTAGTAACGATAAAAAATTATTAAAAGTGATTGATGCACTCTTAATGTATGTATCGAATCAAATTTAAGTTAATTTAAAATAATTCATTTGTCATATTTAAGTATATGAATGAATGAGAATAAATTATTAAAAAAGAGTATATTGATATATAATTTATCAATAAAATTAAATTAAAAATTAATTAAACTATTTAATAGAGTTTGAATTCAACTTATTAAAGATAATTATAACTTGATTAGGCTTTCTACATAGTTGTTTATAATGTAAAAAATGGAGAGAGAGGTTTGAAACAATCGGTAAAAGTTGCTCTTTTATGACCATGTTTCGATTACAAAAATAACGACTTTGTAGAAAAATAAAAGAAGAAGGCTGTTGTCATCGACCCTATGAACTCTTCATAAATTTGTTAGTAGGATGAAATCATAAGCTTGCTAAAACTATGCAGCAAAACTAATATTCATGAGTTTAGAACTTTTTATTATAGCCTAAGAAAGGTCCTTTTTTTATTTTGTAAAGGAAGCTGATGAATCAAGAACTGCAGAAATTGCAGAAACTGCTGCTGCTGCACTGTGAAACAAGAACTCTCCAAGAATGACAAGTCAACGTGTTAGTGAAATGTCTGTAAATCACCAGCTTTCACAGGAGAATAAGGCACAGAATCCAATGTTGGAGAGTTCTTACTGCTTAGTACAAGCCACTGGTTCTGTTGATACTGCCTGTCACATAAAGCCATCCATGCCATACCAACGAACAGATTCTATGTAGGAATTTCAAAACTTCCCTTCATCAAAGTTGTAGATTGCTAAATGCTTTTCATGCCATTAAGAGACCAGTTTATGCTAAAAAGTAAGCATCCCAATCGAAAACTATGGTTGAAATTGATGGCATTTGAGCAAAAGTTGCGTGAGAAGCAAAATTTCCATTTCCTTTTTTGTCAAGAATCAAGCGTACGGCGTTGGAGTCAATAAGAGTCTGCCTTTCATAGATGACCTAACAGTAATTTTTTATAAGGAAAAAGTCATAAGATCCGAAAAAGTCTGATAGTACACAATCTTATGTTTCTATCTCAAATTTTAACATTAATTTGTACATGGCTCAAGTATAGGATCTTGTATAAGAACTTGGCAACATTTTATATTTATCAAGATCACATCAAGTGTTGGAATGAGTGACCTTCCAAGAAGCTCAAGTGCTGAACTTGAAAAGTACACAAAAGCTTTAATATTCTGCACAATTCTCTCTGAATGGTCACTACTTATAATAATAAGGTTTTGCAAAAGAAGTTGCATTCTCATCTTATATGCCAGGTAAGGTCATGGGGATGATAACTTTGATACAATCAGAGTATTAATTAATTTGGAATCCCTGTTTCTTTATATTTCTTGTCACTATCAACCATTTTTGGATTTTTCTTTCTTTGCTTCTTGGAAAATCCACCTTGAGATTGCACCCTTTTTAACATTTTTCAAGAAAGGTTTTTTAAGGGAATTTTGTTTGTTTTACACATCTTTTTTTTAGCTATATCTTATGTCTAAACATATGTCAATACAAGTTTTGTGTATAAAAAAGAACTTCTTCTTTAGTAGGTAAGTAGAGAATTACTTGGTTTATGATATGGTGAAATGAAGTAACTTGCGCATGTTTTGGAATTTTCGTCTCTATAATTTTCTATTAATCAAGGATAAGACTGCATACTATCAGACCTTCTAAGACTTCACGTATGAACGAGACTTTTACCGAGTTATTATTTTTAACATAAACTTTAAGGACTTGTTCCAAAAACATGCAAACTTTAAAGATTTCTCCATGTAATATAGATAATTAACTGAATTCTCTTAGTAATAAATTTAAAGAACTCTTGAATAATAATGAAATTTTGTCAAAAAAGTTATATAAATAATTAGGATTTGGGTCTTTAATATTAATTGATATTAAATAAATTTGAATTTATAAAAATAATAAATTTATTAAATTTTGGATTAGTTTATTGATAAAATAAATGGGAAGTGCTATCTAAATTTAGAATAAACTAAAAAAATCTAAAAATTTTAATTTTAGTGATGAAATTTGTCCTCCTTTATATAAATATATATGATTTGTACTTAAATTAAAAAAACTAATTATCAATACAAACTATTATACTCCTTTAAGATGAAATTTTAATATTTGTTTTCTTAATCTCACTGAATCTTTATTAATCCTTTTTCAATATATTCTTAACTACCTATATATGATAATATTATAAGCCATACTTTTAAGAGGAATAATTATTTTATTATTTTGACCTTTTTAAATTTTGTTTATAATAATAACTCTTCATATATAATATTTCAAATCACTTGTGTTAATTGATAATATAGAACTTTAAAATATTATTAAAAACTTACAATTAGGGATGTTAAGTAGTTGAATTAGCTCAACGTCTCTCACTCGACCAAAACTAATTGCTTAAAAAGTAGCTTAAGTCATTCGATTCAAATGAAAATGACATAATTTTGTTGAATCTTAATAGGGCGGAGATGCCTCTCATCAATCTTAAACCTAATTTAATATTTAATCGATCTAAATCTATTGTGTTGAATTTAAATCTAGTTTAGCTAGATCTATTTTGCTCCAACGATTAAAAAATCAAATTGATTTTGTTGATTTATCAGTAAAAACTTTGAGCTGACCAATTTTTTATTTCAATTTTAAACTTTTTAGTTTAATTTACTTTACTAATCTTTGTTGTTGAAAACCAATTGGTTTATTAAGTAATTGGCCCGTTTTCGTAAACTAATATATTTTTATAAACAAAAATAAACTAATTAATTTTTATTTTTAACATTTTTTTAACAAAATAACCATTTTTCAATTGAAATTCAAAATTTTCAATAAGTAAGGACAATCTACTTCAATTTTACTCAATCTTTAACTGATTTTATAATGATTTGATATCAATTAAGGCTGCGTTTGGTAACTAAGGAATCAGCTATTTTTCAGCTGATTAAAGCCTTTCAACTGTTTGACTATTTCAAACAGCTAAAATTCTTGTTTGGTAAGAAGATGTATAAATAGCTTATTTATCCCAATCAGCCGAATGTTGAAAAGCTACTCCATACCAGCGTTTCCATGTAAACAGCTG
>JANSVB020000160.1:281570-299941 GCA_025504935.2 Erythroxylum haughtii | reverse complement strand
CTAGCAACTTTCTTGATTCAACCTTGTTATAAGGCAGAAAAGATGTATGGTGTCCTCGAACTTTTACTAGTTAAGAAAGTATGCTTGTAGCTAACAAACTCGAATAGACACTGCAAATAACATTTTAATTTGGTATTTGGTTAATTTTATAATGGAACTTACGGCCGCTGGACCTTATTGAAGAAGAGATAGAATAATAAAATTGGAAGAGAGTATTTAATTTAAAACAAAGGATCCGATACTCAGTGCATGTGGTTTCAGAAATTCTCACGACTTATAAAAAACGTCCTGGATTCCCAATCATACTGGGACTGAAAACTAGAAAAATGGAGTAATAACATCATCATCAGTACTTTCCTGTGCAGAACCATTATTAGCTGATGATGATAAAAAGAAAGTGCTCGTTTTTAAATTTAGGGAAATGAGTAAATGCTGACACTGACACTCATGATAGGAAACCTTGTCGTTACCTGACGACCGGAGACTTGAATGCAGAGCAGGGAAGTTACTTGATGATGACGATATAGCTAGAAATTATTTTAAAAAAAAGAAGAAAAAATAAGCATTCCCATCATCCACGTTGTCGCCTTCTTAGCTATAGATCAAAGAACAAGAATTTTGTGTGCGGCGATTATTAAGATTATATTGGTAACTTTTGGGTGATTATATAAGCCACATATTGGAGAATTTGTGATAGATTCCATTATCCTTCTTTATCAGATATAATTTATCTTAACACACCATCCTCTCTTATTCTTTTGCTCCTGTTTATCCATCGATTATCACTTCCCTACTAGCCTCTCGTTCAACATCTCTATCGCTTTCCTCATCAAGATACTGAACTTTTCTCCAAAACACGACATCGGCTTAGTTCCCTATCTTTTCATTGGTTGTGTAAACTTATCTCTTCTTCATTTACAAGATTCATGAAGTTATCTCATTAAAGATAAATAATATAGAAGTATCAACTAGACCATTCTCTCCAAGTTGCAAGACAACTACCCCAGACTTTCAACTCTTCTTTTTGTCCAGACAAATTTCGAATGTGGTAGTAAACGATAAATTAAGGTAAAAAAAAAAAAGAACCAAAATAAGAATAAATTCCAAATATCTTAAGGTCAAAAAGGAAAAGATCAAATCCGTAAACTTGGAAAAGCACGAGTTAGAAAGTCTAGTGAAGGAATATGTATTCAATAGTCTAGAGAAGGAATAGGAAAGATTAGAAAAAGGGTAATATATCCTCTTTTTCATGCACTAGACAAATATCTTCATTTGTCTATTTCAATTTGCCTGCCTACATGACTGGCTTTTAGACACATGGATAACATATGCGGTAGGGAAAAAGAGAGGGCTTTTGTTTATAGGCACGAGAGTTTAGGTGGCAATATTGGTGGCGCTCTAGACCCGGCGGTGCGCATGGTGGCTCACAATGCCAAACTGTCGTGATAGGACTCATATTAAGGAACAGTTAGTTCGCATGGAGAATAGTAATAAGAGTGAGAATGAATATAGTGATAAATGAGCATGAATATTATCATTATAATTATGATGGTTGGTTAAGAGGAATGAATGATTACCATTATTATTGATAATGGTTGGTTTGTTAAAAATATTAAGAAACAAAAATTACAATATATTAATTAATTAATTAATAATATTATAATTAATTATATTGTAAGTAATTATATTTTAATTAATTAATTAGCATTACAAATATATTTTTTTAAAATCACTATTAAGGAATGAGTTTTATTCATTTACTAAATGGAGAGTATACAAAATTCTTCAAAAGTGATATATTAAACTGTTACCCTTTTAATGATAATTAAGAAACAACCACTCACTTTGCATTCTTTAATCCCTTCCCAAATTTATCAACCAAGCACCCTCAAATGATATATGAACTCCTATTCCTCTCGTTAATTATACTTAATTATAATGAATTAAGTGATACATGTCTAATACTTCCTCCGTTTCATAATAAAAGTCGTTTTAAAAAAATACACGCTTATTAAGAAAGCTAATGAAATTATAGATATACTCTTATTAATACTCCCATAAAATTAACATGTGAGAGAAATTACATATTTAATTGTCTTGAAACTGTGATCTGTATAATTAAGATGAGAGAGAAATGAAAGGTTAATTTTGGAAGAAAAATTATAAACATGTATACAAAGTCAAAAATGATACTTATTTTGAATAATTAAAATGTATCTAAAACGACACTTATTATGAATAGGATGAAGTACAAGTTTTATACTTTATTTGCAACTTTGTCTAGGATTCAGTTTAGGACCCTGAAAACTATATGTATGTACAAAGAAATGATGGGAAACAGTTACCTTTCATTGCTTTCTCACAAATGAAAACACGTGGGCAGCATTGACTAGTGAATGCTAACAGGCTAACCACCGCAATTAGGTGACAAAAGCGGACAGATCAATAGAAGATTAAAAAACTTGAAACAAAAGCAAAGGGGTCGTTTCTTCTTCCTCACTCAACCGAATACCACAGGATGAATCAGAACAACATAGGACACCTGTAACCCGCAACTGCAAGGAGATGAGAATTTGGCGGAGAGGGGTTAGTATAAATCTCTGCAAGGGAGAAAAATGCCCCCAAAACGACCTCACCAGTCACCACCGTTGTCTTGTAGCTCTAATCAAAGTTTCCACCTCCAAGTTCACCTGAAATAGACATATATTAGAGCAATACAAGGTATGAAAATTCCCGGAAAACAATATATTATTCTGCTTGTTTTCATTTTATCAACTATCTCAATCCTTAGACTTCTTAGACTTGCAATCACCACTTCATTCTCAACCACTCCCCCATTGCCTGCATTGCATACAGCCATACAACAAGCATGTTCTTCTCCTTCTCCAGTATGTGACAACGTTACATCACTTAGACCGGACAACCCACAAACACAACATAACACTTCAGCAAATGCAACCCTTTTGACAGAAAAGGAATTTAAAGTTCTATTCAATCTCATCCAAAGGAAAGCCCCCTGCAACCTCCTCATCTTTGGGCTGGAACACCAGTACTTAAAACTCTCCTCCATCAACTCAGGTGGCATCACCATCTTTCTAGAGGATGATCCTGAGAAGATAAGTGCAATCAGAGAACAAGTGAACAACTACCAAGTCTATAAGGTTGAACACCAGATACCTTCAAAGAAGGCTTACGAACTGCTTAAGCATGCTAGGAAAAGCACTTCATGTGCACCTAGGCCAGGAATACTACAGAATTCAACATGCAAGCTTGCAATGAAAACTTTACCGCCAGAAGTTTACCAGCTTAAGTGGGATGTTATAGTAGTGGATGGACCAAGTGGACACTCACCAGAGGCACCAGGCAGGATGGCTACTATCTACACAGCTAGCATGATAGCAAGAGCAGGAAACAGAGCGGATGTATTAGTACATGATGTGGATAGAACAATAGAGAAGTGGTTCTCATGGGAGTTCCTTTGTGATGAGAACTTGGTCTCCTCCAAAGGGAAGCTCTGGAACTTTAGAATCACAGATGCATCAAATTCCACAAGGTTTTGCTCGCAGAAAGCAACTTTCACAGAGTGATAATCCCCCCGACCTGAAACAACAGGAACCGAGTCCCTTGATTGTTAACAAATATTCACTGGAAACAGGGGCATCTTAATTCTTAAATGCAGAACTCTCTGACACATACCAGACATATCTATGACCACATGCCACTGAATCAAAGCATGCAAATGAACACTCAAGGTACCAAAAAGATCTCACCACTTCATAGAGCTAAGACAAATATCAAGGACACCTCTGTTCTGTGCTCGGATTGATATCATCTCTGACATCAAGTTTGCAAGATGAAAAACTGAAGTTCGCAGAAGAAATAATCCTTAAGGCAACTTAATTTCAGGTAGCGAACATGTAGCACTGCAGATCCTTATGCAATGCGTTACCATTGAGATATATTTGCATACAGAAAAAGAGGCTGAAAGGTTATTCACACATTAAACATGAAGCAATGCATCTTATACTTTATTTCAAAGAAACTGCTATACTCATACAATGTCAAAAGATGTGCCTCATATTTTAATTTTAGGAGAAAGGATGGAGAATAATCAATTCTCACATGAAAAATAGTCGCAATTACAAATAAAAATGACAAAAGTCTAGTGGTGAAACAAAGTTCACCATGATTCTTCGCTGCTCCTCGACAAAGTTCACCATGATTCTTTGCTGCTCCTCCCAACTCCTCAAAATACAAAAGTAAAGTAGGAGGCAGAACAGAAGAAGATAACAATTTGCTGAAGAATATACACTCTATACAATCATGACAAGCATCAATATCTCTCCTTTGTATCCAGCAGTCATTTGCTTGCATCCTTCCACTGTATTGAAGACAACAAATGAAACAGTGTAGTTAGGGATATACGCAAATATAAATTCATCATGCGATGGTTTGATAAGGCACAACTGTCAAGGAAAGTAATCAGACAGACAACACAGAGAGACCAAATTGCCGGAGCTAGCTACAATAGCATGAATCCAAAAGACAGGCAGAGTTTATAAGTCAATCACAGTAAATAACAATTTACCACTCGAGCCTGATTGCTTGTCCTTTAGAGCAGTGAACAACAGCTAAATGCCAAGTCATAATAATATCTGCATGTTTTTGTAATTCTCTTCCAATACTAAGTACATAAGCAATATTTACTAAGGTTCAAGAGACACCCACAATCTAAAGAAGTTGGATCCAGCAGTAGCAGCAAGTACACATAAGCAGCAAAAATGGAAATTTGACAAAAAGGCATAATGAAATATAGAGACGCTCAATCCCACTTCTATTATAATCAAATCATCCAAAACAGAATGATGTAATATACTAAAACATTACTTTATAGTATAATGCACATCTCAGAAGATGGAAATAACCAATGAGCATAAGTTGCTCCTGCCAGAACAAGTCAGGTACTGCTTTTTTGTAACAAAAAGACACATGATAATACAGCATGCAAAATGAAAGTGCACATTTCAAACACTTTTTCTTTGAAAACAATACACTCGGATTGTCTTGCAACATATCATATCGAACTCAGTTGCTTTTACCATCCGTTTGCTGACGTAAGGTTGTAATGTGATTGGCATTTCTGAATCACTGGCTGCTTCAGGTAACTTCTGTTTCTCCTGGTAAGATACAAATCAAGTACTGCTGTTATATATGTCACACAGAGACACATTATACAACCGCACACAAAATCAAAAAATCAAACACCTTCTTTTTGGAAGAACTTATTCAGATTGTAGTACAGAACATCACATAGAGCTTGGTACTCACCATTCGTTTGCTGATGTAAGGGTGTACCGCCATTGGCATTTCTGAATGACTAGAAACCTCAGGCAATTTCTGTTTCTCCTCCAGAAATTCTTTCCTAGACTGCTTCCGGCTGCCAGATTGCCAAACTCTACCAAAGTTGGGAAGCCAGTTGGTATCAAAGTCATGTTTCATAATCTCTCCCTTCTTCTCCATCTCCAGCTCAATCTTTCTCTTCTCAGCCCAAGCAGCTCCAACTCTCTTTGGATTCAATTTATGAGATTTCCCAGCCTTACTTGATGAGAACTGTATTAGTTGCATATCCAGCTGGTTTTCTTCAGTAGATTCGAACCAAGGGGGCAGAGCTCCAGTATGGACATTTCCATTGAAATTTCCAGGAGTTGTGGAAGATACTTTACTGATGTTCAGCAACTCTGACAACATAATTAACAGGCCAGGATTGCAGTAAAATAACATATCGTATGACAATCACATACAGTATCAAGAGAACAGCTAGCTTAGAAACTGTAAAGAGGACCGGTGACAAATAGGATAAATTCAACGATTATTACCCTGTGAACTGCCCACTCCATTTAACATTCTCTTATCCTCACTAACCTGTTGCAGCTACATAAAACAAATTACTAATATACACGAATACCAATTCAATAATATGCATGCATCTGCACAAACGTATACAATAACATACTGTGTGTGTATGTTTGTACAATGCAGAAAGAAAATATTTTGTTAAAGTTTATGATATCTCAGTGCATCAGGCTAATAACAAATATCTGATCATATACAAAAAGCCACTGGTTACATATAAAATGAAGGGAATAAAAAAAAATGAAAGGTCTATGCTTAATACAATATCATATTCTAAAGCGGGATAGAACCAGGCCTACAAGATTTTAAAAGAAATCTTCTTTTTCAATTAAACAGAACCAAGGTAAAACCTAAGGTACAAAAAGTAGCTTACGACTTCTGAATGATGATAGAGAATAGAGAATTACTATTTTAACAGAAACTACATATTCTAATAAACTGTTCAGTGGCACATCTCTTATTATCTATGCTTCAGAAAATGAAATTTCTGGTTAATTTCAGAAAGTAGTAGCAGTTATAAACATGACCCGGTAGAAAGCAAATTAACATCCACTATGTCCTTAATTTCAAACCTTTAGATCCTTCATTGAGAATAACAGATATTAGAAAACAACAAAGGAATTCGAAACCCATGCTTTGACACTTTGCAGAGCATCCAGCACAAGTACCTGAGAACTGAAGTATTATTCTTGAACCATCTACCAAAGAATGGCAACAGATATGTGATAAAGCATGATTAAGGAACAAGTAATATCTTAGATGCACCATAGAAAACTAAGAAAAAACAAACATATGACCATCAACCTTTTCAGAAAGCAAATGAAAAGGAATCAGTTGAAGCAAGCTTACCCCTTCGCTATAGTTGTATGAGCTTAATGCACCAGTATCACAGAAAAAGACTTGACCAGCCCAATTACCTTTCAAAGAAACCACACAGGTCATTTCACAAGTGAAATCTCCATAGAGCTATAGAAGAACGCTTGATCATGAAGCAAATAGAGGAACTAGACACATTATTGACACCTTTAAAAGAATTTGAGCTCCTTGAACTGGGATTAGGACATGCACCCATGGGCAAAGAAGAGACAGCATCATGTATAAATGGACCAACATGATTGATTGCCGAGACTCCTGAATGGGATATCTGAGACTCATTCGTATTATACTGTAAAGGCATAACAACATTTGAAATTTTTGATTCATGCAGATCAAAATCATTTTTGTCAAACTTATCAATGTTCTCATGGTTGAGTTCAATATGGATATCATTTAAAGCTCCAACTTGATGATGAAGAGATCTGTCTGTCGATGTTGCAACCCCATTCTTCAATGACTTGCATTTCTTCTCCCACTACAATCATCAAAATAATAATAATAATAATGATACTCTAGAAATTTTCTTCTCTATATTTAGTTGCCAGCAAATGATATCCCACATAAGAACCAAGATAACATCTCATTCAACTTTTTTTAGACACAACATTATATTTAAGCCACTGCAATCATAAGAAAACGAGATTTCCACAATTCTATATAACTCCAAATGATTCAGAGACATCAACTCACCTTAGACAAGTCTGCCTCAGAAACTCGAAAACTATCTAAGCCATCCATCCCACCACCGTATTTCCAAAGAAAGTGCTTCACATTCTTTAGATGATCCACACTTGCCAGATGATGAATTGCATTGGCGCTGCAATGTTCGTTTCACAAGGACACGTATCAAATCCCAATAAGTTATTGATAACAATTGATGATCAACTAATGACTTCATCATTTTTTTCTTTTCAAAATACCCGTTATTTAGCTTTTTCCCCCTCTTAGCCATAAACGAATTAAGCAGCATCTACACTAATAAAAACCAATTTAAAACAGAACGATACAAAACTACTCATTGAAAGAGGTTTGAGTCTCCTACTAATACACATCAGCTCAATTCGCTGAATTAACCCCCAGTCCACCGTATGCAATATCCAGAGACAAAAAAACACAATTCAGAACAAAATTAATAAAGACAATAAGGTATTGATTAAAAATCTTACCAAACAAAGGGGCTGTCAAGTTCGTTAAGCTCGAAATCGCAGAACACGCACCACAAGCGATTGCGAGAGGCGTATTCGGGTCGGAGGACGCTAGGATTGTTGAGAAAGAAGCGAACATCAGCTAGCTTGATCTGGAACCGAGATAAGAACGCAGAAAGCGACTTCTTGTGATTTGGAAAATACTTATGGCGTTGTCCCTGATCATGATTCAAATTGCAAACCTTGCAGAACTCATAGTCGAATTTCCCTCCTTTCTTCTTCTCCTTGCTCTTACGGTTCATGGATTCCGCCCTTGAATTTGGGTACCAATTCGTACATTAACAAGGGATAAGGATTTTCAGTACGAGAGTAAAGTAAGCTCTATTTAGGGTGATACAAGTAAAACGCATCGTCTAATACCTGGTTCCCGCCAAATTCCAACTCCCGTAAGATCTAGAACTTTTCGCTTTTAGATTTTATAAAATTAAATTAAATTTATTGTTAAATGTTAAAATAAAATTTTTAATTTTATTTAATATTTAAAAAATTATTCTTCAGATTATGTTATCTGATTGATCCGTATATTAAATTAACGATTCATACACTAGAAATTGCTAAAATTTTAATTATTTTTAATATTTGTTATACTATAAGTACATACTAAAATGTAAAATAATACTATAAATAACAATAAACATTAATTTAAATTTTTAAAAAATGCTAAGAATAAATTCATATTTTTTATTAAAAACAGATATGTCATGATTTTTAAAAATAGTAAACGTGAGTACAAATGAGTAATAAATGGTATGTTATAACTTAAATAATAATTAAAATATTATTTAATTTAAAATTAGTAATTAATTAAGTTCTTTATTTAAATAACTTAAATTACATATTATTATATACATTCAAACTTTTATTTATTATCCTCTAACTTTTGATTTTTATTTTACTTATCTATTATTTTGGAAAAACTCTCTAAAACGGTATCGTTTTAGTCTTAAGTTTAAGATATGGATCATCTAAAAGTAGATAGTTATGGGCACCCACATGGCTTGTTGCGTCCGGTCCAACTTGTTGTCACTTATACATGGTTAGAAAATTAACAGATAATGATATAAGGTGTACGAGTGATAAAAACAATTAAACAAAACTATAGGGAGTATATACCCTCAAAAAAAAAAAACCATAGGGAGTATATGATAATTTTTAAATTTTAGTTCCAAAAGTAAAAAAAAAGCTTATAAACTTAAGGTTCGGCTTAAATGACCTACGCCCTCCGTTAAAAAATAACGTCATTTTAAAGAAATTGTTCAAAACCATATTTCAGTCTTTAAAAAACGAGTCGTTTAAAATATCGCCATTTTATATAGACTCGGATTTTAGGCAAATCTAATTTTACCTATAATCATCTATATATCACAATCTATTGAATGCTATTCTTTTGCATTTTTTTTCATCAACTTTTTATGTTGAAAAGAATGAAAGTGTTATTAATTCCAGCTGTTGGGCCAATCTAGTAATGCAAAGGTGTGATTCACATTTCCACATGGGTGTGACTTTGAGAGATGAAGAGTCCCACCACCAGCACTGCCAAACTATTGAAGCGAGCTGATCTTTCTTCTCTTGATTGGTAATGAGTATGACATCAACAATGAACAAATATTAGGACCCTTTTCCCTATCCTACCATGTTTTTCTCAGTGAGAAAGGGATAGGCAACACCTTTGGTTGTATTTGTGTGTTATTGTCCAAAACCAAACTTATGAGAGCCCTCACATGACATGGAATGAACTCCACCATTACTTGCTCCCTTCCAATTCAATGACCTACTTTCCCCCTTATAAAATCTTAACATCAAAGAAGAAACAAAATCTAAATTGGATATCCATTTGAAAATAACATATGTGAAATATATTCTTCAAACTTGATTCAATATTTGAATTTTATTTATCGACTTTTATTAATGTTCTTAGAGAAAATCATACATGACATCAACAAAATTTAAGTTAAACATACAGTGCCCGCACGGGTAGCTCAACTGGTTATCAGAAAGGAAGTTGAGTACAAGGTCTCAGGTTCAAATCCTAGCGGCAGCAGTGTGAGAGTTCATCCAATGTGGTGGCTCCTTATGTGCACCAGACAATGGGCTGTCTTTCTGAGAAGCTAAGTGAGATTAAACCGTGATTTACCCCCTCAAGAGTTCATTCAATGTGGTGGCTCCTTATGCGCACCAGACAATGGGCTGTCTTTCTGAGAAGTTAAGTGAGATTAAACTGTGATTTACCCCCTCACTATTTTGTTGGGCCAAGATGTGGGAACACTTGAGATGGGCGATTCCACCATTTTTTAGTGCAAATTAGACATACAGTTAAAAATGACTGTTAGTTTGGATGCGAAGTAACATTTCTGTTAATAGGTGTTAATAAAAGTCCTAAAAAGAAGTGATTATCAAACTTCAATACCTGAATTGAAAGATTCAAATGATTGGCAATGTCAATTAGGTGAATACAGCTTAAACCCTCTCCAGCCTTCTTGTTTTTACAGGCACAGGACCATTTGCAAAACATGAACTTGACATTTACATGTGCTTGAATGTGCTGTTCATGCATGATGATGCCTAGTGGAGTGGCCTTACCTCCAAATGAACTGATGAAGACTTCCTTCCTTGTCAACATCGTACAGTACACAATTACAAGCACTTGGATTCTTTGTGTTACAATTCGGGCATGTACTGGGATCTCCATATACATAGGTACAGAATCAGTTCAGGATAATGTATAGACAAAACATTAGAAGACAAAACGTTAAGGTTTTTTTCATCATGAGTAGTTTGATCGTTCAGCTGAGGATGTCCTACAACTTTATCAAGGAATGGATAGCCACTGCATTTCCAAATAAAAGATCAAAGACAAGGCATCCAATAATTCAAAGTGATCTATGTCAGAAATGCTTTCCTTGATTGCTTCCATGATTATCTAAGTGATTATTGACTCAATTAGGAAGAAAAAGTCAGTGAACAATTTTTTTGTTAGTTTCCAGCCCAAAAATGTGCAACTTTCATGATTGGTGTCATACTTTCATAGCAGAGCATCTTATACTATAGGAATCTTGACCATATTATCACTGTTAAGACAATAGAATGCAAGAAAAAAGCAGCAGGACTTATCCTCCTGTTTCATCATCTTGAAAACAGAGTGCATGAAAATTATTTTTAAAAAAAAGAATTCAGGAAGGGAAGAAACAGGGCATAGAACAGAGTTCATATACTGATCTTTTTCAGAACTTGTTCAAGCACCATGATTTTTTGAGAATTCTCTTCAAAGTCTTTTGAAACTTGAATTATTATGAAACTAAACAAGAATCTGTACTCAAATTATCATCAACTTTACTTCCATACCTTTGTTGATGCTGCAGGTGTGCTTTTTCGGCAGGCCATTTTTGTTGAAACTTCAAGATCCTCTGCCCCACTAGATCATGTCTTGGCCGATAAGCAAAAGAATCAAGTCAGTGTATTATTGAGGGCACTCATATGACAGATTAACTGCATTTTTGCAAATGTGATTGGAGGTTGCTGACAAATCAAGCTAATTTTCGTTTCTCCCGACAAGTTGAAAGGGGCACTGTTCATTGCTATGATTGATTTTCCTTTAGTTGAGTGATCCTATCCAGAAAATGTCTCTTTTGTGTTGGATCCCAGACATGGATAGTGGGTTTTAGATTGCTAATGAGCAAAAGTGAGGAGCTTGATTACAAGCGGATACATACAGCTTTCCCGCGACGTTCTTATTTGCTTTTTGTTCTGATTCATTTGTCTCTCGTAGCCCAGGTTTTACTCTTATATCCTGCATGGAAATGAGAAATTCCCAGAACCTGATATGGGTTTTAAAGTCCTCATTAGAAGCTAAACTAAATTTGTTTCTCCTGCTACAAGTATAGCTTTCTCTCTTGCTATCTTCCAATCCTTATTGCTCGTAGATGTTTCGGTTATCTTACAATCTGATGGGGTTTCAGCACTTAACCCAATGGAAATTGTGTCAGCTTAATGATTCACACCTTTATTCCATGGTTCGAGTAGGGACGCAGTCCAATCAACAAAATGACATAGATCAGTTCTTTCAGCTTTTGCACACAGATTGCGGCTTGGCATACACAGTGACTGCCTTGAAACAAACTGATTTGGTTTCTTTTTTATATGAACTTTCCAAGACTCTGTAGCAAAGCTCATATGTTTATCACATAAACTCGGAGCAAAAATCAAAGATGAAGAACGAATAACAGTAGGAAAAAGGAGAAATAGAGCCACAAATGAACGATTACAGCCAAAACTTTTTCAGGTTCTTTCGACTGGTGGCTTCAGATTTCAGAATTCTGATATAATAGTCAACCATGATGCATCATTACTTAATTCAAGTGTTCATATACTATATTGCCTTCCTCTTCATAAAAATTAGCTCATAATTACTGCATAACTTACTGAAATCGCTCCTCAGAGAAGACCAAGTTGTTATCATGAATTTAGAGAGAGCTTATGATATATGAAATGGATAGCTTCGGTAGCTTATTGACATGGTTATACTTTTGCAGGTTTTCCCAATCTGGGAAAGAAACCAAAATCAGCAGCCAAATGTAGCCTGGCTTGGAAATTAATCTACTAGTCATTCATTATCAAACATAGGCAGCAAGAAACAGATGATCATTTGCACTCCAAGAATTTTCATGCCACTTTATACATGCAATTTTGTCCTCTCTTTTTTTAATCTGACGATGACCCCTTTCGGTTTGGTTGAAGGAATCGATCGAAATACAAACGGAATCCAATACCCAAAGTATTGCAAACTCATCAAACAACTTGGGACTAGAATATTAACCCCAACTATGTCAATAAAAGGAATCAAAGATCAACAGTAATCCATTTTAGCTAAGGCTTGAATCTTTGCCTGCAAGATTGGCAAGTGATCTCCATGCATGTAGAATCTATCTGTCTTGTCGCTCTCTCCTTCAATCTCTTTGCTCTCTCCACTTCCTCTCTAGCTCTTTGCCACATATTCCTCGCTCTCGCAAACTCTGACTGCGCCATCTCCATCTCTCTCCTCGTCAGCTCTCTCACTCTCTCCGCGTAAGCTTTTTCAATGGCCGCCAATCGATTTTGCTCCGACGCCTGCCATTTCAACGACTCTACGGAGCTCGTACCCTGTTTCATATCACTCAACTCGCAAATGGGTCCTCCCAAAACTATGTTAGATGATGGCTGAATTGGTTTTAGACTGATAGATAACTGCAGGTCCACCGGTGGCCCTCCGTAATTTTCAGTCACCGCCGATCGATGCCTGAAGGAAGAATCCGGTTGAAGCGACCCCAAGTGTTGTGCAGAAGATGAACAAGAAGAAGCTAAGTGATATTGCGAAGGAAGCAACTGTAACCCCCTATTATCTTCCCCTTCCATTGGAGAGCAGAAATAATCTAGGCTATGGAGATCGTAAGCTAAGGTGGCAAGTGGTGACAGCTGAGTGAGTGACGGCTATATATAAAGCTCGAAGATAGCTAAATTACCATAAAACCCACGTTTGCCGTGCAAAATACTAACTGCAGCACCCTTTTGTTCCTGTGTTAATGCTTATAGTTTGGAGTTTGGTAAATATAGGGAATAATTCAAGGGTGTTTTAGTCAAACATGTGAACAGTTTGTGAGAATCCCGTTATAAGAGGAGCCAGAGGAGAGGAAGGAAATAACGGATAACGTTATTGCGCCATAATTAGCTTTCTATGTTCTTATTCAACTCACTTTAAACTTCGAAGTGACCATTATATTTTATTTGGTATGTAGATAACTTTATATATCTTAAATTATAGTCTAAAAACTAGCTGTAAAAATGGGATGATATATGCCTAAATTCATATATTTTTAATGAGTCTAGTTATAGGTCAAATCAGATTTAAACGGGATGATACATGCCTAAATTCGGATATTTTTAATGAGTCTATTTATAGGTCAAATCATATTTAAATTAGTCTAAGACTTATTTTTTAAACAAAACGATATCATTTTGTTTAAAAAAATTAAATCTTTGATGGCCTGAGTCTAGGCAACTTAGGCTCATATTCAATTAAAAAGTCTTTTTTGACACTTTTAATTTTAAAAAATTAACAAAACCGATGTATGAGCCAATTCATTTTCATCCCTACTGACAACTTATATAATTGTATGAACTTGCGAAATAGTAGGATATTATTAGGGACACAAACAAGATATATAAGTTTAGGGATAGATTTAGATATATTAATAGTCAATTGAAATAGATAATAGTTGAGTTGAAATTTCTCAATTCTTAAAACTATTCCTAACTACTCAATTGGCACAGAAGCCAACCTAAAGATAATTAACTCATAACTAAGACCTCTTTTCAATTGTTTATTAATATGATATTTGTGAGTTTATTAAGGTATAAACTTTGGTTGCACAACTTAACACAAATAACTTTAATACTGTCTTTCAATTTCTTATTAAGTATAAGTACAACAAATATCACAAAACAATATTATATTGTTCAACAAGAAAAAAGTTAAACAAAAGAATTCAAGAATAAACCCTACTATAGATTTAGAATTCTATAATCATATTCAAAACATAACTATTCATATTTAACATCCAAGGCAATGAAATAGAATAAGAAAATAATAAATAAACTTGAAAGCTTTGATCAATAATTTTTGAAAAGTTGAAATTGACTTGATGTTTCCACTTTTTGATCTTCTTCTTTATGATGTGTAGCTTATTTTAGTATTTTTGTTCTTTCTTTTTAGGTGTCTTTGATAACTCTTGTTGCCTTTTTCTAAATTCAATGGCTTCTAATTTGCCTCTTTTTATGTAGCCTTTTTAATATCCTTATATATCAACAAATTAGGGTTTATGAAGTGTCATGTATCTTCAAGAATACCTCAATTCATGACTTAACAAGGTCATAGAGATTTGCAAATGCAATATACACAACCGTGTATATTGTGTAACTCCATAGAGGCAAGAATTGTGTTTTTGAAGCTTCACATGTTTACAATAACTTCTATGTTCACTATACACGACTGTGTATATCTAAAATTGCTCTAACTATTTCATTTCTTGCCACAATTTCACTTGAATGCATATTCTCTCAATCTATGAAGGCAATTATCACCTAAAAACACACCTAAAGCAAATTAAGTATCAAAATACTATAAAACTATTAAATAACAAGCAAAAATACTAAATATAGATATATAAATATAGACAAATATTTATCTATCATATGTCTCATTATTTTTCACATCGTCAAAAGTCATTTGTCACGTCAACTCTAGGTTAATGTTTATCACGTCAACATACTTACATTATCACTAGTTGATGTCAATCAGTTTCATCTTTATAAACCACTTATTCATATGTAAAAATATGTTCAAACTATCTATGGTCATATGTTTGAATTGCAAGAGTTTCGAGATTAATTATCAATTGGAGATCTTACTTGACCTAACATTCAAATTGCCAAAATGCATGTCAATTTTTATGATCGAAAGCAATAATCTCTATCAAGTCTTGATACTATCAATCTTAAAGATGAAGTTGAGTTTAACTACGACTTTCTTCTTCATCAATAATCTCTATCAAGTCTTGATACTATAATTAAATAGCTACTTGTGAAAGAGATCCAACTCGACACCCTTTAAATGGAGAAATCTATTCTATTTAAAGATGTTGTTCTTGCCAATCATACCTTCTCTCTTTCAACTTTTACCTCTTAAAACTTAGTTAATAATAAGGTATTTTATAGCTACTATAAAAAGAATGGTCATCACATTTCTAATTGCAAGAAATGACCAAAACAAGATAACTCTTCCAAGTCCTCTCAGTCAATTATTGTTTTCATTGCCACAAAGGTGGTAATGGAGAATACATATCATAAATTCTCCTTGAAAGATCTATAGGCCTTTCGACAACAACTCCAAACTTAACTATATTTTGGTATTGTTTCCTATCTTGCTTTATCTGTCATATCGGATACTTCTTTTTTGTGATATCTCGATTATGCATAGTGTAACTACATGACCTCTAATTCATTCATATTCAATTTCTCAAAAGCTTCTTCAACATATTGTCAATACTACTAATAACTCTACTATGAATGTTCAAAAATATTATCATTATTCAAACAACTAAGTTGTCTTTACTTTATACATTTCTTATTCATAAATTATCTTTAAATCTCATCTTTTTTTATTCAATTATGTGAACTTTGTTTCAATTTATTTTTTTCAACTCATAGTTGTATTAAACGTAATCTACAGACAGACAATATCCTTAATATATGATGTAAGATTAGATGTTTATTTGAATTTAACTCCCTTTGCCTTCCACCAAAACTTATTGTGGGTGTTGATACATCTTATATAAGATACTCTTGTTTTTGTTATCTTTCTAATATTATACTTAAATCATTAATTTATAGTGATTCTTTAGGTCAATTCAAGTAAAAAAAAACTTTTATTTTATACCAACTTTTCGAAATTCATAATTTACCTTTTATTAATAGTAATTTTGTTTATTTAACTCCCTTTAACTTAATTTATTTTTATATTTGTGGATTTGCTCCTCATAATACCATAAGTAGTTTGCAATAACATGTAATCTTTAATCTTTGTTGGTAATTTTTTAGATAAATGGATTTATCTTTTGAGTAATAAGTTTGATTTTTTTCTCACTTTGTGACCATGCTTTATACTCAATTTTCTTGTGAAATTAAAATCTTTCTCATTAATAATGCTATGTAATATAAAGATAAACCCTTCGCCCATTTTTTTTATCAACAAGGAGCCATTATTGAAGATCTTATTTAGATACCTCTTAGCATAATAATAGAGCTCTATACACATGTTCTCAATACCATTAAAGCTCTTCTCCTTTCTTCCTATTGTATAGAAACCTTTTGGAAAGAAATTGTCCTTACTATTTTTTATACCATCAATTGTATCCTTACTCTAGTCAAAGGTAACATCTCTCCTTATAATCGTCTACAAAACTATATTTTTGCCTACCAAACTCTCAAAGTTTTTAGCTGTACTTGTTCATTCTTTTTCAACCACATAAACACACTAAATTAGAACTAAGAGCAATATTTACTCATATAGTATATAATTAAATAAAAAAGGTACAAGTGTTGGGATATCTCAAAGATTTCGCATCTCATGACATATGATATTTTAAAAACATATAATGTTTTCAACTATCTCAAATTTTTAAGTAAATAAACCTTCTTAAAAGTTACTTATATAATCCCACTACATCTTTGTTTCCTCACTTATCTTATAAGATCATTTTCTAATAGTTATAGCAGCTCAATACAGCATACACATGGTCCTATTTCTTCTTTATTAGTTGTCAATCCATCATCTCCTCCAAATGATCCTTCTCCATTCAATCAACCATTTGGACTTCCTATTCCTTAACTTGTTCCTTTGATGTACCAATTAATTAAGTCAACCTTTTATCTAACTTTGAGAATTTGTTATTTATTCCAATATTATTTCGCCATAAGAATCTCACATATATCATAAAATAATCTTTGAACGATTATGGTATAAAGCAATGATAGAAAAGTATATGTACTTATTAGTACCAGTACTTAGGACATGGTCAATTTACTTCCAGATAAATATATTATTGATTACAAATGGGTCTATAAAATAGGTTAGTTAAGCGATATAAAGCTCGAATGGTTGCTAAAAGATTTACCCAAGAGTATGGTATTGAGTATAAATAGATTATTCTTCAGTTGCTTATCCAACCTCAGTTAGCAATCTTGTTGCAATTGTTGTGAACAAACATTGGTCATTGTTCTATACAGGCATCAAGAATCTATTCACCACTATTGATATTACAAAATAAGTGTATGTGCATCGTCTATATGATCATGATCATCCATCTAATATGGTTTGTCTCTTTCACAAAGTTTTATATAGACTAAATCAGGCTCACAAAGCCTGGGTTGTTAAATTTAAATTTTGGTCTAGCTCTTATAATCATGCCTTATTTATTTGCAAAACGACTCAATAGTACACTCTCTTCTTCTCCTTATATTAATAACATAATAATTATTATGACACTAGGTATTTTTCACTCTTAATTCCTTTTCACATCAACAATTTAAACTAAAGGATTTGGATAATATGATTTATTTTTTCATTCTCAAAGTTTCATATGATAAATGTAACTATTAACAGTCACAAGCGTTAAGTGGTTCGATCCTTTGTTGTCCCATATTGGTTGGAGACAACACTTGGGGCAAGACTCTTACCTATATAAGGAGGTTGCTACCTCCTTAGTTAGTACACCAAACAAAGTTAAAGATTTGTAGTACAAATTTGACTCTAGTTAAATTCCTCTTTTGAGGTGAGAGTTGGAGAGT